>JAOXNO010000001.1:206545901-206571374 GCA_028565335.1 Limnodromus scolopaceus
CTGGATTCTGTGCCCCTAATCACAACCCTCTGAGCTCTGTCTTTCAGCCAGTTTTCAATCCACTTAACTGTCCATTCTTCTAAGTTACACATCCTAAGCTTAGCTATGAGGATGCTATGGGAGATGGTATCAAAAGCCTTGCTGAAGTCAAGGTAGACAACAGATGGGTTTGGTGTTACTGTCCATGAGAAGGGAAACAAGGAAGAGCTAGAGATGTAGGAGACCCTGAGAAGAGAGGACCGGGGGGAGTGAAAGAGAGAGACAGAACATGATTCATATATTAACCCTGAACACAAACTGCAGGCTAGTATCTGAATTTTTCCTTTATTTTATCTTTGGTAGGGGGGAGATTTTCACACTACTTTTCCAGTTGTGTTTTTAAAGATGTCTTAGGAATTGAATTTGTTAACTCAAACTAAATTCTAAACTTGAATCTGTCTGAAAATTAAATGGTGAAATTTTTAAGTAAAAAGACTTCAGATTTCACTTCACGAATATGACATTCAAAGTTGAATGTAAGTTTGTTAGTCCGATCAGGGAGCAAAACTCATGCCTAATAATCTGGTTCTAAGAAAGCAGAGCATTTCTTTTAAATCTGAAATGTCTTCATTGCAGCTGTTATGAAAATACTCACCTACCAAGAAATATTTTTTCAAGAAAAAATGTGTTATAAACCATGTTATAAAAAGAATATGTAAACATTTCAATCATATATTCCTGGAGAAATTTAGGAACAGAATAGTGGGACTCTGCTGAATATAAATTTTATTGAACACTATAATGCCACTATGGATTTATTCAATTTTGTTGGCAAAATAGCACCTTTTTTTTTTTTTTTAATGTAAATGCCAGCATGTTCCCATATCAAAAAAAACCCAGAAAATTCTGGACCTCAGGAAGATTTGAATCTCCCATGTGTTCTGTCAACCTCTAACTGGGTCTGTATGATATAAAGTCCAGGAGTTACGTGTTCTCCACAAAGACCTTCCAGTGGCTAAAATGCAGCACAGGGTTTCTGGCTCATGGGTAAGACAGTAACATGAGTTGGTCCAAGTTTCTTGTGATTCCCATTGATTTGTCAGCTTAATTCCAACACGGGCAACTCCTGACTTGCTCGGTTACTTCTTACTGCAGCAGGATGAGCTATCAAAGTAGTTGGGATGCTGCCTAGAAAAGATATGCACCATCAGAATGTTTGGGGTTACTGTCCATGAGGAGGGTATTGAGCACAGGGCATCTAGGAAAAAAGGAAGAGCTAGGGATGTAAGACACCCTGAGAAGAGAGGACCAGGGGGAGTGAAAGAGAGAGACAGAATGTGGCTACTGTCCCACTTACTCATTTGAGTTGGAAGTCACTACTGAACACAGAAGGTCGCTGAAATCTTATTTTTGAAGCTGTTGCAATTGACACAGCTGCTTAGATGGTCCTCAAGCATGAATGAAGGACCTAATACTGAAAACTACTTGTCCCCACAGTAACAGAAAACCATAAAAACACTCTGCTTTCTGTTACTCTTCATTTAAGGATATACCTGAAGCTGCTTTATGTTTATTGTGTTTCTAACTGTCTTAAATAGAAGTTGATTTTTCATGAACAATTGTTGCCTAGCAATGATACTTTCCCTGTAATTTAGTGAGTACTCAGGTTCTTCATTATGCACAAATTATTTTTGAGTTCTTGTGTTGTTTCTTTTTATCATCATCTCTTCATTAATAACAGGCCTAAATTGGGTTGCAAGCCAAACTTCTACCCTCCTTTTCCATGAAGGAAAAAGTAGAATTAGGACTCAAATATCTGCCACAAGAACATAGCTAGTTTGGTAAAATTCTCATTGATCTTGCTCAGTCTGAATTCAGTTTTCTACCAAGGAGCCACAGGATCATCAAAGCTGTCTGTCTTCCCAGAAATTGTGGTATGGTACTTGGTAGATCCATGGCATCTTAGGTTTTCCACTCTTTGGGAAAGTTTGCCTTCTACTACTGAAGGGTCAACATATCAGTTCAATAGCATTTACAAGTCAAGGTACGTAGGTATGGAAAGAAGATAAAATCATATTTAACCTGTTTCTTTTGGAACCTGTACAATCATTATTCTAAGGAATAGTCACAGTATGAGCACGCTACACCTTGTGTTAGTTGTCTAAATAGGCTTAAACAGGCCACGTATTAAGTGCTCTGAAAACTGCCCTTTCTTGACTAGCTATAGAAGGGGAGGAGACAGTAACATCACATGTTACGGTTACTCAGAAAGTCAAACGTCATAACTCTGAAAGTTCTCTGCTTCCTCCTTCTTCCCTCAGTTTTCATTAGTGAGAAAAACATCATATGGTTTAGGATATATACATATATACATATTGTTCAAGGCCAGGCTGGATGGGGCTTTGAGCAACCTGCTCTAGTGGGAGGTGTCCCTGCCCATGGCAGGGGGGTTGGAACTCAATGATCTTTAAGGTCCCTTCCAACTCAAACGATTCTATGATTCTGACCCCTTTGGTCAGTTGGGGTCAGCTGTCCCAGCTGTGTCCCATCTCAACTTCTTGTGCAGTCCCAGCCTACTTGCTGGTGAGACAGTACAAGGAAAAGAAAAGGTCTTGATGCCATGTAAATGCTGCTCAGCAATAGCTAGAACATCTCTGTGTTACCAACACTGTTTTCAGAACAAATCCAGAACATACACAGGACCATATGAGGCACAGTGAAGAAAACTATCCCAGCCAAAACCAGTGCAGTATCTCAGGAAAAAAAAAAAAAAAGAAAAAAAAGAAGAAAATAAGTGAACCCTTAACCCTTCAATTCCACTCCTCTGAAAGCTTAATAGGATAATAATCATCCCTTGAATTTAGTGAACTGTTCAGGACTGTGCAGTAAGTATATCCAGTAAGCCCAACATTGTCCCAAATTTATAAACTATTATTATGCCATTATATAAATTGATGGCATGTCCTCCCTTGAATCTTTTGCTCAATTCTGGTCATATGATCTCAAAAAAAAAGAGATAACAGAAGTAGAAAAGGTCTGCAGTAGGGCAATGAAAATTATTAGAGACATGAAAAGACTGCAGTGTGAGGAGAGATGAAAAAGATCAGGGCTGTTTAATTTCAGCGTTAAGTAAGAGTTGATGTCACAGGGGCTTATTAAATCAGAGGTGTCATGCAAGTCAACTGAGTATTTCTATTTACTCCTTCATATAATACCAAAGGGAAATATAAAGGAAAAAAAATCTATCATTTGAAAGGAAATATAAATTTTGTACAACACAGTTCAGAAAGAAACCAAGGAGCTGACTGGAACTAGCAACCAAATGACTCAGAAACAGAGCCTTCACTACTCTTAGAAATTAATAAAATATCTTTATCTACATTGGACAGAATATAAAACTGGAAAGAATAAGAAGGAACAGAGAAAATATAAGATTGAGTGAATCATGGCCCTTCCCGAGGTTCACCTGGCTTCAGGGGCTGTACTGCACCTGCTTTCACCACACACATGGTATGTACGAATTGATCCTTGTTGTTTATGCTTTTCACATATTTGCACACAATTAGAGGGTGCATCTGGTGAAGGTAAACCACAGATGTTTAGTTCTATTATTTTTGCCTCTTAAGTCATTGCCATCATACTAATAAGTCTGTTGCTGCTCTTTACATATTCTCTAGCCAGTGTTGTTTAGAAAGGGATTATCACCTCCATATCATCTTCTGTATTACATTTACCTCCCACTTTATTCAAAGGGCTTGACTTCTAAATCTCTTTAAAATATAAAAACTCTTTCAAACAGATTTAGCCTGCGTCAACCAAAGCAATAGGAATTCTCTCTTATAGAGGGATACTCTAGTTACACTTCTCTTGAGAACCAAAGTACATGTACGTTTGAGTATGTTGAAAAAAAAACAATTTTGAGCCTGCTGCCACATGACAGAGATTCAATAAAATTATTACGGTCTAAGTGTGTTCATATCTTTCTCTTGGAATAGGGTAAGAGCTGCCTATACCAAAAGACATTTGCAACTGATTAACTCAATATTGTAACATTGCTTCAACTGAGCAAAATAAAGTGATTGAGAGAAGAGGGAATGGTGACTTGATTGTTAACATATTGGCTATGACTACATAAAAGAAGATGAAAGTCAGGCATGCATCTTCCCGCTATTTACCCAAATTATAAATGAACTCAAACACCATCTATGATATCTATTGTAGTTATTTTAATTTCCAAAATGTGATGAAGAGTAAAACTCAAGTTCAGTCTTGAGGACTCACTGCACTGGGTTTTGTATAGATGCAAACAGGCAGAGCCCTAACATGAACAGCTTGAGAAAGATGCTTATTATTCCCAGATGTGATTGCATATGTGAAAGGGACATGTTCTAATTTTCATCTTGTTCTTTTATCTTCTTTTTTTCCCTAATATCTAATTAATTTATCTTGATTTACTACGTTTGGAAAGTTGTTATATAAACATTAGTTGTTGTGTTTCAGATAAAATATTTAATGGAACGTTTTTGTCACAGGTTGAAAACACGCTGCAAATGACAAGTCATAAAGCACAAGCCCAGATTAATCAGAAGTCAACTGCACTATACTGAAGAAGAAGGTGCATCTCTAATCTGGAATACTTACTAATAGATTAGAAAACAGGAACAGTGAAAAAATTTTGATTTTTTTATTTTTTTTTTACTTTGCTGTGCTAGAAAAATGCTAACTTTAAGGGCAAGACCACTCTGAGCGTACCACAAGGGGAAATACTGATGACAAACTAGCTCTGATGCAGAAAGTATTATAGCCATTAGCCCAAGTACAGCACAGCACAGACGCAGGACCCTACTCTGAGTCCCTCTGTGGCACAGACACACAGTACCTAGCAGGTTATTAGGAACTATGACAGAAATCCCATATTGCAAGAGAGGAGCCAAGAGAAAGCAGCCTTCTAGTAAGCGTAGAAAACCTCTAAAATACCAGTCAGATCAGTGGGAGAAAGTTTATTGAAGACCATCAATGAATTAGGTTTACTTACTTTACTGGGATATTGTGTTTTGCAGTAGCAGTAGCTTTCGTATATAAATGAAAGTTAGAACAACTAGAGAAACATCTGAGTTCTCATCAATATACCTTTGCTCTCACTCATATTCTCATATTTTCTTTTATTCTTATCAGTAACTGAGGTACTGGCTTTGTTTTAATAGGATTTGGGTTTGTTCACTAGTGTCCGTGTATAAACTATTAATGTTTTTAACAACCCTGTGCCAAAAAATATTTCATGTGGCCATTGAGCTATTTGTGGAATACTGAAGTAGGAGCCCCAAATAATTTAAGGAGGAAATTACTTACACTTAGAATTTACAACCACAGTCAGAGGTGCAATTTCTGTTAAAAGCTTTCTACAAAGACGCATATAAAAACAATTGCAGCCGATGTAACCATTTGTAGCCAAGCTTCCCACAGAAGAAAAGTCCCTATAATCAGGGATTCTGTATGTTCAAATTTTTGTTTAGCTTTGGTACATTTGAAGCATATCTATCACTTTCAGAGAAAGCTAACTGAAAGGATGAAAAGTCAAACATAAACATGAACTTTTGGAGAAGAATGAGACCTGAAAGTGGCCAAGCTGAGGCCAAGGCAACAGCCTGAGATTATTAGACGCCAGAATATCCACAGCAGCACAAGCTCTTACGAATATGCCAGCTTCGGATGCTTCAGAGTTCACTCCTTACTGGAAAAATAATTTAAAAATGAGTCATCAAGCGACGGGAAAATCAAGCTCCCTTCATGAGTTTTGGTGCTCATTTTACTACTTGTTCTTTTTTTTTTTTCCCTGTTTTGCTACATTTCATTCTTTTTTAATTTTATTTTATTTTTTCCCAAACAAAATATTCCAGCTCATAATAATGGTGTTTTTTACTTATTTTAGTCATTGCATCCCTTCAGATATGTCAACAGCCCATGTGACCCATGTTGTTAATTTTGACCCTGGATTAACATAAAAATTTTCACGACGAGAGTTGTGGGACACTGACACAGGCTTCCCAGAGAGGTGGAAGGTGCCCTATCCTTGTAAACTTTCAAGGTGAGGTTGGACAGGGCTCTGCACATTGCGGGGGGGATGGGCTAGATGGTCTTTAAAGGTCCCTTCCAACCCAAACTATTCTATGATTCCATGAAAAATATATACTATTTCTTGGTGTTCTAGTTATAATCTAGAAATAAAGGACAGAAAAAACAGTGATTCTCTGTGAGCTGAAATATCCTTTTCTACTCCAAATATCGGCTACTAGATCATTTCTCTTCACCATTTAGTTATGTTTACAGACCATGCAATTCTGCCTACAAATATCCACTAATGAGATATTAAAAATGAGACAATAATAGCGTTTCATGGACTGATTCACCATTCCTCAGCTAAAGTGCTTCAATAAGAAGAGAGTTATTGGGAAGGCAAAAAAAAAATATCAAAGATCAAATATGACAAAAGATTTTCTGAAGAAGCTCCTTCAGGAGGCAAAATGGATCATGCATGTAAGGCACATTACGAACTTCTGGGTTATTTTATTAAAGAAAGAACAAACAAGTGGCTGCTGTAACACAGCACAAATCACACCATACAGGCTGGCTTAGTGCACTGTAGAATTTCTGAGCTGTAATAAAATGAGGGGGTTTAGGTACATTTTTCTCTTCATTGATTTTACAAGAAATGTGTAACAAATAATCCCCAGATTTGACTTTTAAAACAGCACGTTAGCTCAGGGAAATGCTTTTGTGAGAAACTGGAGGAAGCAGAGTTGCAATTGACATTGCCTGCCCTCTCAAATCTATTCTGGGTTTATATTAAAGGCATAGAAATCTAGTAGCTTCAAGGAAGAATTTGTTTTGGTTTTTTTTCAGAGGGGGTTGTTTTTGGGTTTGTTTTATATTTTTTTTTTCATTTCTTAATGTTACATGAAGTTTCTCAGGAGGATTTAATGCAATACAAAATGTTTCCATTGTGTGCATCGTCATTCGTTGTTGCACCCCTTTATGTTCACTAAAGAGAGAACCTACAGCTATTGTTTTTCGATGCAGAAGACAGACAGATATCTGGCAGTCAGTATTACAGGTGTTTCCAGGAGGGATTTGTGCTGCCTTTTTTGCTGAATTAATAGGTGTTTTTGTAAAGGTATTCCATACAAGCTAGTAACGGGAGCCTTGGAGGATGAATAAAAGAAGGGAGTTTAGAAAATCTCTTGAAGGTGGTTAGGAAGGAGTTTTTCACACACATCACTATTGCTTCAGTAGAAAAAAGGTAATAAAAAAATTCATCAACATTTCATTCTGTGGCTAATGCACTTCATGGTCCAACGTGTTACCTTATAATCTTGGCTTTCTCTGGCAGAATTTGCCTCTGGCTGCAAGCTTTTGCAGGGGTAAAACTGATCTATGACTATAAACATTTGGCCTTCCCTGACTGTACCATGTCAAACACTGCAATTTGTGTGAGTGTGTGTGCACGTGTGAGCCATTGTGTGTGTAAACTGCCACATATTATATTTGTCCCAAAGACAAAGAGAAGAACTGGAACGAAAGTTATGTAGTGAAAAAAACCTAATGAGGAAGTGTCATGCTAGATTGAAAGCGTTAGTAAGTCATTACTGCTTCAACTGTAATTACTATCAGTTTCTTCAAGTACCATGATTTGAATTCTAATTTCTTTTTCTGAACAAATGTCCAAGTAATATATAATCAGTTAAAAACCCTCAAAGGAAACTGAGGCCATCATGAGATTAATTAATCTTCATGTTCCTTGCACTCTTGGCAAGTTTATATTTCCTACTAAAAACTCCACACATCAAATTCCTGTAGTTTCTGATTCATTGTTTATTTTCTTTGCATGTGATTTAAACTTCTGCAAAGGCCCATTTATCTCTTAAGACCCATTTAACCCCGTCAGGGTAAATCTTACCTTATTCAGATTCTCACTTAGAACCATGGCAGATATAGTGCTAGGCTCTGTGTTTCCAAATGCTAAACCAAGTTAGGTACAGACTCCAGGAAATTCACCAAAAGGCATGGAGTTTTGTTTTCTTCAATTTTAGAAAGTTTTCACACCATCTACCTCTAGGTTTCTAATTGAGGAGGCTACTCAAAGTTAGATAATACTCTGCAAGACTACTGGAAAAAATATGCTTCCCTAGGTCCTGATTTGGAACATCTATTTGAAGCTCCCCCAGTTTTGGACAAGTCCTAGTATTCAATTAATGTTGAGCATCATCAGGAAAGGTGTTGCAAACAGAACAGAAAGCATCATTTGCCAGAGTATAAAGGCCTTTTGTACCCACACCTTAAAGTGCTATGTGCTGATCTGTTGTCCTCATCTCAAGCGGGATCCAGAAAAATGTTCAGAATAGCTCAATGATTGACTGGATGGAGCAGCGGCTCTGGGAGGAGGGTAGGTCTCTGAACAGGAGAAAGCTGAGGATGAATATGATCATGGTTTACAAAGTCAGAAGGGAGAAAATGGGGGGAATGCAAAGTTGTTTGTTTGGGGCTTTATTTTTTTACCCAAAACTCACAATACAAGAAAGATGGGGCACTGGCTGAAACTTGCAGAAGACAAGTTTAAAACAGATAACTGAAACTCCTCTTTGCACAATGAAAATTGAACCACCAAAACCTGATGTCAAAAGAAACTGGTATAAAAATAGTCAAAAAAAAAAAAATCATAAACAGCAGAGCTACTAAAAGAAACTGAAAAAGCATGGAAGTAACTTCTAGTATCTCAAAACCAACAGTTCTGGATGCCAGAGAAATGCAAGAGAAGTGGACTGCAGACAGTGGTCAGAATTTGATGCTTTCCATAGGCAGCTTTTCTTATTGCCCCTCCTGGAGGCCAAATACAGAGCTAGATGGTCCCTCTCTGCAGGATATTTCTTATATTCTTTTAAATAGTGAATTTGAAATTATTTCAGAAATAAAAATGAAGTATGCTTATTAATGACCTGGCAACTGAGGAAAATAAAGTTCCTTGACAGCAGTATTGCCTCTTACCTTTCCTTTAAAGAGTCCTGAAAGAATGTGTGAGAGAAATGAAGGATTATATTTAGATTTCTGATTGGATCCTGGTGGTTTCTCATAAGGTGTCAAAAGGTCATGTGAAAAACATGTTGAAGTAAGTCTCCTGCTAGGGCGTTTCTGTGGATTTATTGCACAGCACTGGCAGTTAACACTGGTTTATGACATAAAGTGCATTTTAGATATCTACCTTAAGATGCACTGAATCACAGCCTGAAAGTACCTATTTGTCTCCATTGAGAGTAAGATGTGGATTAGTAGCTCTGACGTAGACATTCACACTGGAGATTTCTGCAGTGAGGTGAGATGAATCATGACAATTCAGTTTAAACAGAGGCTGATTTAACTGGATAGACTGTCACTCCTTGCTTTGGCAAATATATTTAATTTATTTTCTTACAAGAAAATACACAAGCATAGGAAAATTGAGTCAAGCCAAATTCCCATCAAACCCAGAAATCCATCTCTAAAAAAGCCATTAGTTGATGGCCAGAATACAACAGCAACCATTTCCAATAGCCTGTGTCTTGGAGAACGCCTGGAAGACATTGTGAAGCAGAAGTGTTATGTTTGTGCTAAGTAGCTCTGGACAGTTCGCATCTATGAATTAGAGCACAGAAACTTCCACCCTTTAGCATCCCTGAAAGAGTTGATGTAATACATGTAATATAAGAAGGGTAGGGTCTGGTACTCTGACACCTTTCTGGAGCACCATGAACTGTCTGCTCTGGTCAAAACACAAGTTATGGTCTTTAAGCCAAAGAGAGCACTTATCAGGCTTTAGTATAATTTCATTGATGGTTTCTATTTTTATTTTTTCTGATCCAAGAGGCTTGGTGAAAAAGTAGAGAGCATAGAAAATCTAACTTGCTCGCTTTCTTGTTTAATCAAACTTGTTTATTTTTGGTAGTCAGCACTGATAATTCAAACAAAATTTGAGTCCTGAAAAAAACCCTAAGCAAGTTACAAGTTTACAGGTTTTAGCTGCCTACACTTAATTTTTTTTTATCAAGAGAGAAATATCAGTTTCATTTATAAAATTACTGTGAACTTGTTTTCATTAATTCCTTGTAAGTATTCTCATGCCCAACGTAGATTGTATTCATCTAGCCTTTGATGATTTCTGTCATTTTACTAACAGGAAATTGAAATGAATGAAGCTGTTTTCCAGCCCCATGGCTACACAAATGAATGTGTATTCACATTGATTAAATATATACCTTTACATATGAACTGTGCATACTAGTGCAGAAGACCACTCACTCATGCAACTGTTTTAGAGAGTGAGTGAGCCTATTAATGTAAACAGCAGCTCACCAAAATAAGTAAAGATTTCACATAAGGCCAATACTATTATATTTCAAAAGAATGCAAGACAAACCCTTGGGAGTTTGTATTTTCTTGTGTATTTAAATGTCTTGAGCACCGAAAATGTATGACTATAACATTATCACAACCAGTACACTTGTTCAGTATCCACACCTTTTATCAATTTTTCATTTATTTTGTGAAGCCTCTATTAGGAAGAAAAGATTTCAGAACGTTCAGATATTTTCTGGATCAGTGAACTACAAAGTATACCATTTGGTATAGGATTCAAAAGCCTTTATCTTTCTTGGCTGTTATTCCATTGAACAATGTAGAAAAATTTTAATTTGTAAAAATCAGAAGGGGTAGAAGAAAAAAAAGTGGTCTAATCCCACTTCCTGTTTTTCTTGCTTTTCTCGGGACAAAAAAGCAATAAAATAAGCTGATTTTAATTGTTTGGTTTGGGTCAGAACTGGAAAACACAATAGAAATAAACCCACTAAATTGAGTAATGACAACTTCCTGAAACAAGGTTCAGGGTTTGAGACATTAAATAGACATATCAGTTGAAGTAGCAGTAGCTTTTTGGCTTGCTTTTCCCATCCCAAGTCAGTGTTTCTTTATTATTTATCACTTTGTCGTTACACATAACAAATGATTATGAAGGGGAACACCTGTTTCACTATATCTAAACATGGTCCTTCTGTTCCTGTTCTGCTCCTATTACTTTGAAGCTACTTGGTTAGATCATTATCGCCTGCTGGCCTGAAAAAGAGTGAATTAAATAAGCCAGCTTTATGTATTGCTATGTTCTTTAACAAGAATTACTCAAACACAAAGAGGTACTATTGGACTGCAAAGAACATATCTGCTAATCTACCTTAAATATATTATGATCTGCCCGTAGTTCTATGGGAGAAGAAATAAGTAGGCTCCTCAAAGCTTTCCTACTCTATCAGCAAAATTGCCTCTGACTATGGAAAGAAGTCAAAAAAAAACATCAGGGAAAGGCAGAGATGCAGAAAGACACAGTATCCCGCTTACTGTCTGAGTCAGCTGAATATACACAGGACAGAAAACTCTTCCATTTGCAAAAGAAGACTGATGAAACTAAGCTGATGGGGGAATGTCAGATGAACTATGACCTACGAATGGCAATTAATTTGTCTTGATCCTGTGATGGTGCAAGAGGCATACTAGCATTGTAACAGATGTTAATTGAAAGTGGAAAACATAGAAATCAAAGACATCATACATCACATTGTGTGTTTTCACCCATTACTATGGAAGGCCTCACTTGATGTGGTCTCTAAATAGCTGTCATTTCCTTTCTCAATTAACAGGAATGATGAGACAGTCTTAGAGCATATGAAAAGCTTCTGATTAGTATGAATAGGACAAAGGATATGCTGGTGGTGGACATCATGATTAGTATGTATTCTTGAAATATGACTCATCTGGCTGATCCTTGAATTCATGGCTTGGGTTCCTACTAGGTCACCACTGAGATTCATAATGGTCTCTTAAAAAGTATGAATCCATGACAACTGCATTACTTTGCAAAAATCTCCATTGAACCGAAGTCTATTGTCTGCACACGTCACAGGCAGTGTGTGATGAGATGCGTCAAAAGATAAAAAAAAAAAAAAAGAATAAAAAGAAAACTGAGGATCCTATTTTAGATTTTTAACAGAATAAAGTTACTATAAAGCAATGAATACACAAAGCCATGTTATAAGTCATGAGGGGAGTAGACACAATATGGAGTAAAGTCACAACAGGAAAAAGCATCTGTGCTCCTGCAGTAGATAAAAGTATTCAGCCATTTAGGTATACTATTTATCAGCAGAAAAATGTAAACACACATTAAAATCTTATATAGTTCTTTTAAAAGAATATGGATGGTAGGTAGAGCTGCTATTGCCTCAATTGAACATTTGTTAAATGTTGTCCTTTTTTGGTCTCCGTGATCTAATCATGTGTCTGATGTATTATATACAGGCATATTCATCATTTAACAAATGCTGTTACATGAAACCTGCAAATACATACAGGTATGAATCTAATAAAATTGTGTAAAAAAGGTCCCATGAAGTTTGGAATATGAGTTTATTTCTCAAAAATGAAGAAAACTGAGTGAAACTTGGAAAAATAAGTTTTAAAAAAAGCAAGCAAACTGGGATTTTGTTACAATTTTTACAGCAGCTATGTATCTGAGAGCTAAATGACAATAGGCCAAATGAAAGGTCCATCTAGGACAATAGTTTCTTTCTTATCATGACTGAGAGCTGAAGCCTAAGAAATTATAATTTTCTGAGCAAAAAAGAAATAATAATAATTGATTCTTCATTTCAAGAGTCAACAGTTTAAATACTTCTTGGGAACTTTATTATCCACCGATGGAATTTATCTACTCATAATTTAAAGGGTGAAAGGCAAATCCTACTGATCCTGAGAAGTGATAAATGTTTCCTCAGTTTTGTGGACCTCATTTATGATCCTACCAAACACCTTTCAGTCATCTCTTTTTCAAAGTGAATAATCTTTATCAATTTCCTTCATGCAAACTATTCCATTCCTCTTATCCCCCACTCCATTATTGCCCCATCCCTGGAGGTGTTCAAGGCCAGGCTGGATGGGTTTTTGAGCAACCTGGTCTAGTGGGAGGTGTCCCTGCCCATGGCATGGGGGTTGAAACTCAATGATCTTTAGGGTCCCTTCCAACCCAAACCATTCTATGATTCTATCATTCTACAATTATTCTCAGTATTCTTCTATTTCTTCTAATTTTTGTTGTGATGGTATGGCTAGTGCATGTGCCATTTAAAATTCATCCAAGGAACCATCCAATGAAATAGAGATGTTCTTTGGTTCTTTACCCCATTTCTAATTGTAGCTCAATATTCTATTTGCCTTCTGACCATACCAAATATGGACCTTTGTCTTTCAAAGAAATACCTATAGCAATTCCAAATTCCCTTTCCTGAGCATTAATGTCTAATTTAGAGGTCCTCATTATATACGTATTGTTATAAGGCACTTTTTTTCATATGTGTTGACAATTTTGCTGTTTTAAACAACAAAAAAAATATCAAAAAGCCATAAAAATTTGATTTCTACAAAACAGCACAATACACTTCCTGCAAAATTTGGACCAATTCATAAAATCCAAAGAATTAAGCAGTTGGCAATTATTCATGAGGTGTCGAACCTGGTAGTGTAAGGAAAGGAATAAATAAATTCTGTGGTTTAGAAGAATGTGTTCAGTATATACTGAGGAAAAATAAAATCCATTTTTTACTAAAGTGATAAAATTTTTAATAACAAGGTAGATAAGTCAGAATTATTTGATAAATTTTTTTGTTCTCTATTTTGAAAAAGAAAATCAGGATAAAATGCAACAACACAGTGTAATGCTTTCCACTCCATTAGTAACCAAGGAAGATGTTAAACTTCTATTAGTAATACATAGTTGTTACCAGAAAGCTCCGATAACAATTTACATCTGAATTTTGCACAAAGGAACACTTTTAATTAGTGCCCTGAGACATAAATAAGCTCCTGATGACATTTTGAAAATACTTAAGAGCTGAAGTCCTTATCGTTTTATTGGAGATAGGTGCCTACGCACTTAAAAAAAAATAATCTGATGAGCATCTACCTGCATTTTACACAACTAAATACTTTATAATTCTAATTAAAAATCTTTTACAACTAATAATTACACCATTAACTCATCCCTTCTGGTGGCTAAATTGAACACCTGCCTTTAATTATGATGACTTGGAAAAGCGAAGCAGCCTGAAGATTACAGGATTGTAGAATCGGAAATGCAGTGTTGCACGAGTACATTTTGTTTAAATAAAACCATCTTATCAGACAAGTGCCCAATTATCATTTGTATCAGAAAATATTTAATTTTATTCTTATTTGATTTCAGCAAACATTAATTTCAGTGCATGTAATGGGGAAAAGCAATGATCCTGAAAGCAGAAATGTCAGTTACAGATGATTTAGAAGCTTTTGGGGAATCAAAATTGCTTCTATTATGATTGAAATGATGTCTATTTTCTGATTATGCTTGTAGACTATTGGGCAAATGCTCAACATCAACCTCTATTAATCTGTGAGTAAGGTAGCTTAGTAATAATAGTACTACAGAAACAAAGCAACTTAACGATCCCAGACCCTGTTGTTTAGATCTGAGTAAAAAGTACTTTCAATATTTGGCCAATGGAGCTGCAATTTTAATCTATCCCGGAAAGTTTAAAATATACCTGAATTTTTGGCAATCAGAAGTATTCTTACAATGTGAGTGAAGAGTTCTATTAAATTGAAATCACGTACTTCTTCTATATGGGTGTTGTAGGCGGGATAGATGACTTGTTATATAGTAGGCTAAATACCTTATTTACGCCATGTGCATAGTTGCTTTTTAATAAGAATGACTTTTGAAAAAACGTATCTCAGCTTAAATTATCTGCATTATTAGTAATTTTCATAGGCTGGCAGAATCATAGGCTACATCTGTAGCATCTGGAAGAGAAAACTAGATAGTGTTGGCATTCAAAATTGGCACCATCAAATAACCATGTACATGATTATGTTGTGAATACAGACCCCTTCATGTGCACATAAAACAACAGATCGGAAGGGACCTCTGGAGATTGTCCAGTCCAACTTCCCACTGAAAAAAGTGCCATTTTATGTGTTAAAACATTTTGCTTGGGGCCTCATCCGGTTGAGTTTTGAAAACCAGCAAGGCTGAAGATTGCACAACTTCTCTGTGCTCCTGTTCCTGTGCTCAGTCTCTCTCATTGTGATTTTTTCCCTTTCTCCTTATATTTAACCAGAATTTTCCTTTTTGCAGCTTGTTTTCACAGCCTCTTGCCCTTTACTCTGCACCTCTGAGAAGAGCCTTGCTTTGTCTTCTCTATAATTGTCTGTTAAGTATCTGAAGACAAAAGTCTCCTCCTTGTCATTCTCCCCTCACAACTGAATAAATCAGCTCCCTCAGCTTCTCCTTGTATTTTTTCAATCCTTTGCTTTCCCTTGGTATATTGGGTTGCATTTACTGATGTAGGCCATCACTTGCTGTGGTAGGTTCTCTAGTCATCATGCTCTCAGCTGTGACTAACATCCAAGCATCCCTCACTCTGGAAATTCAGCAATTCAGATATAAGACAATCCTTTATTATTGTGAAATTCTGTTAGAAACTCTGAATCAGAGCAGAAAAATATTTTTGTTGCTTCTAGGGTAAAATCATCTGAATTTCACCTCAGACTGGATATCTTAGCTTTGAAAAACTATGCATTATTAAGCTGCATAGATGTCTTTTACAATGTTCAGCTTTCCTTGTGTGTCAGCTGTCTCCTAATTTCCCCGCAACTAATTTTCCCCGCAACTCTACCAACCCCGCAACTACTAACTCAGCCATGGAGTTCTTGCTTTATTGTTCAATGCTTTGATTTCTATTTCTATGAACCCTCTATTCCCTCTACTTGTGCTTCCTTCTTCTAGAAAGTTTGGAATACTAAATCAAGGGTTATAAACTCAATCTAAAAATATTTTGCAAGGTTTTTATGTATTTCAATAATTCACTACTACCATGAAAATGAGAAATAGTCTACAAAACCAGTATTAAAAACAAAAGCAAAGGGAAAAGAATATTGGAACAAAGGGTGAAGCCATTATATTTCACCAGTTGATGCTATTTCAATAAATCAGCTGATCTGCACAATAAGTATGAAACATAAACCAGATGTTTCAACCATCACTTCAAATCTTCAGGAGTAGCTGATCAAAACCTGAATCCAAATTTGAATTTGGCCATCGTTTTATGTCTTTTTAAGTAATGACAATAATGTGTTAGATGTGCAGAAATGTGGAAGATTCAAAATGAGGTCAATGATCAAGTCTCAGCGACATTTCTAGATAAAAAGTTGGATTCTAGTCCTTTTCTTTTTTTTTTTTTTGGTTACTGTGACTGTGCTAAAAGTAGCATACCTGGTCCTGTGCAGATGTCCCTCCACACCAGAGAGTCTTTGGATGATGAGGAATGATTGAAGAGACACTTTTAATTAGTCATTCCCCATGAGAAGGAGGATGATTGTCCTCAAACACAGGAAATTCCAGCTGTCAGCATGAAGGTATTATTTGCAAAAAGTACATATTACACAGCTGTTAAAATCCAAGTTTACTCCTGAGCTGCATATTTAATATGTTTACTACATAAATAAAGATTTAGCCCATTCTTCTTATGCAATCTCATCTTTCAGTGATGACCCAGAGAGCTGCCACCTGAGCCCAAGGAAATGGAAAATCAAAAGCACTCAAAAAACAGGTTTGGAAGGATATGACAGGAAATCTGTTTGTGATGTGAGACCTCACTCCTCTGGAAAGTCAAATTTGCTGGGGTAAATTCCTTGATTCTTTTCGTTTTGTGCTCTACCTTCTTCAGACAATCAACCCCTTTCACAAGGTCACTTCGAAATGAGCTACTAGGTAAATTGCAGTTAGAGAAACAGAAGGAAAGTAACTCACGCAAAAGTCGTTGATCTATAGAAAGTGATGGGCATTGCAGTGATGGCAATAGAGAGAGCATGATGGGAAGTTTCATTAGAGAGACTCATGAGGAAATGTAGGAAAATTGATGAATACTGGAAATCACTGGTGTAAAATATTGTTCTTCCTTCAAAGCAAAGCCACAGTGTATTATGGAAGAAATTCCAGTTATTACATCTAATTACAAAGAAGTGTAAATCACCATGAGGTTTTATTTCTAAATTCAAACTGTAATAAAAAAAATAAAAATTAACAACTACACAAAATATTCTGGTGAAGTCTACCTGAAATGTTACATTGATTTCCAGGGTATCATATAGCCTGGCAGAAACTAATGCTCAGTAAGAAGCTTAGAGAGAAGAAACTGAAAATACGAGAGGACTAACAATATTTATTTGTGAAAAGTCCCAATTATGTATAACTTCATCCAAAGGATAAAAGCTTTTCCTCTAATGTTTCCTCCTAATAAGGTTAAGGTCTTGAATCAGCAGTGCACTTAAAAGCAATTTTAAAATTTCGTTGCAGCTTAGGGATGGATTTTAGCTTGTATTTCTGCATTTTGCTGAATTAAAAAGAAAATTACAGAAGTACTTAAGAATGTATAAAGTTATGAAGGGGTCAGAGTGCCATAGGGTACCATGGAAAAGATATTTAGGATGTCGAATAGAATATATAAAAGAAGGAAAAAGTATTGAATGTGAAAAAAAATTAGAACATGGGAAAATCCAAAAGAAAATACATATTATTTGATAATCTTTAAAGCAGGATAAGAAGGCACTGGGAAATACTTTTTTTCTGTCAGGAAAAGTAATGATCTAATACTAAATCTTTTCTTTCCTTCAGATGCAATGATATATAATTAGATGTAGTGATATACATCTTATTATAGACAACATCTAATTCATACATGTTTATATCAATTGAATAGGAGCTGCTATACTCTGGAACTTACTCTGAAGACTGAATACTAACAGAAGATTATACAGGCACCAAGCTGGGAGGTTGTAATGAGCCCCCTTGTAAAGATACAGAAGGGTGAATTTTGGGCACTGAAACACTGAATACTGAGTCAATCTAATCTAAGTCTTCCTAACCTGATGCAGCTCAATATCAAAAACGAATGCTTATAGCTGCTAGATTTTTTTTCTACCCTTACTACTCTGAGAAAGAGACTGTTCCCCACTTCACTGCTAAAATAGTGGGTAATCTCCTAATTTCCATATACCTTCTGGATCAGAATTCCTGACAGCTAAAAAACACTCAGAGATGCCTTGAGGCTTCCTGAAAGGTAGTAGAACATAAACCACTTCCAGTTTACCCAAAAAAATGTTTTTTCATAGTTGTTTATGTTTCCCTCCTCTATCTAGGATATCACAGATACTCTGTGTTTCGAATGCACAATGAGCAAGTGGTTTTGGCTGTAAGATATTTAGAGGGAGATTGTAGTGGGCTCTGTGAGTCCAAGTAAAAAGGACTGATGTAGTGTGAAATTAGAGTTGTAAGCGATTAACACAATGGAAAGGTTCTGCCCTGTAACTCTTCAATGACCTTCAGATCTGATATGTAAATGTGTAGCAAAGCAGATCAAGGAGAATTTGTATGGCTAAGATGGAAATTCTCTTTCACACGGAACATATAAATTATTCAAGCATTGCTTATATCTGTATTTACCACTCCCTATCTCAGCCTTCTCACCCTGCCAGGTTTTGTTTTCTGTTTCTTTGGAAGGCATTGCTCTTTCTTTCTGAGGCAGTAAGGAGAAGCTGTATCCTTGTTTCCAGCAAGACATGCCAAATTCATATTTTGAATTCTCTGTAACCTGCCACTGAAGTTTTATGATGGCTTTACTGTGGCAAACACCTTTGATTTTGGATGTTTTAAAGAGGAAAACCCTTTCCTTCCTTCCCTTTCCATTTGTATCACTAGAAGATCCCAGTTCAGCCTAGTATGTAAATATATATGTAATTTTACACCCCTGAGTGACACCTGAGTGCTGATGCTGACTTCATTTACCACATCTTAAGGTTGGTTCAGAGAACAGTAGGACTCTCCTTGAATTCTTTTTCAAATGAGCATGTGATTTGTTTTTTTCTAGAAGGAGGGTCAGGTATAAACCCCCACAACAACTCAGCAAGCTTGGCATCCTCTTATGGCTGCCTACCTTCTGAGGAGCCCTACAACACTGGTGTGTCCATTAAATCATGTAAACACTGACCTGCAGGTGATATAAAACAGCAGTCACAGGCAAGGCTGTGACATGCAACCCTTGAAGGAGTCCATGGATGCTCCCAATGAATTGAAGCCAAGTAACTTCTATTCAAACCCAGACTTTTCCATAACAAAATATTAACTAGGTGGGTGTGAGAAGATAAACTGCTAGATTAAAATGGATGCAGACAGTGGAATCTGTACATAGAGCCAAATTCAGACTTCATTAAAGTGATCTGGAAAATATTGTCTCTAACACAATCAGGAAGGAGGTCTGGGCTGAATTTAGACAATGAAATTCTGCCTAAGTAGGCTGTGCAGAGCAATAAGCATTTAAGTGCATTGTAATGTTAAAAATACCTTCACTTCTATAGTGAATTTAATAGAAATGTGTTCAGTAAAAGCATGAGTTCAGTTAAACAACTGTTTCTTCTCCTTCACTTTTATCACCATTGATAGAATAATAATAATCGGGAAGCAGGTACAAAGGTAAAGCCAAGCTGTTAAGAAGCTAAACCACAGAAAATAATAGTGCTTTCTGTGGCTGTACTTTTCTTCATATTTTCTACTAATAATTTTTATTATCCATAAATGACAGTGCTTCTGAAGAAATAAGCAAATATTGTGAAAGTGTTTCCATAAACATTCATTCACCATATGAAATGTATTCATGCTATTATTTCTTGCCCTGGTGGGTGTGCTTTCACAGACAACTGTGTATTAGTATAATGCTGGAGGAAAGAGAATTTTAAGCTTCCTCAATTTCCCTGAGAAAAACAAGAATTTAAAAGAAATCACACAGCCTTCCTACAAGCTTATTGACCAATTAGTAATAGCAAAATTTTCAGGTGATTTATGTAATAACTCATAAGTATGTATAGACATACACAGTGAAACGCTCATGAACAAATTACAGTTGGGTAAGCAGTAAATAAAGGAAAATAACAACCTGCTTGGTGACATCTTTATTCTTATATTCAAATGCAGCTATGCAGTTTTCAGGCAACAAAAATATCAAACACAACAGCAGTGTATTTGCATTGAAAGGTATTTATGAAACAAAATGAAGAGCAAGTGACCAAGGAAAAACTCTCACAAATGGAATGAGAATACATTGAACCCAAAGGAGCCCCAGGCCCTATAACCTGTCACCAAATAAAAGATGTTTACTTGCTTCATTTGATTATGTGCAGGATGCAAACAGCTGTGACCATCTCCATCACCGCAGGGTAAAAAGGAAAGGATCATCCCCACTCCAAGTGCAGCAGTAGGAAATTCAGTTCCCACAAAATGGACACTCATCTCCACAAGCTTGGGACTCACAACGCTAAAAGTAAACTACTGCAGTGGGAATTAACAGAAAGCCAGTTTTGACGGGGGAAGGGGAATCTTTGTACTCAGCAGCTTTTGGACAGCATGGTGTACTCAAGCATTTTCAGACCTGTTTTTCCAAAGGCACAGTTGGGTTTATTCAGATCATCCCACTTCAGATCATGGATGTCCTCCAAATACCACCCTGCAAGTGTCAGTCTCCCCAGAGCAACTTGATGCGGAGCCTGCAGAAGCCACATCCCTTATTTCCAATTTAGCTGCCTAGTAGATGAGTACTTGTCCATTTTTCCAAGAGAGACATTATGAACTTAAAAATACAACAATTTATGACACAATAAACATTCCGCCTGGTCAAAAAGGGAGTCTGGTTTGAACTAAAATAAAATCAGTTGGGAAGCTCATAACCAGAAGTTCTTCCCTTCATCAGCTGCACTTTAGCTTTAAGATAAAATGTCACTGAGATGGACCAGCAAGGATAGCTATAATGCAAATGTTTGCATTAGGATTCCTAGCTAGGCAGATATTTTCAGATAAAGAATCTGGGAAGAAATGTAGTCCTCATGCAAACTGCTAAACTGGTTACGCCTCATCCAAGTCCCATGCCAAAGAAGTCTCCCAGTCACTATGTCAAACACAGAGTGGTGACGCTGTGGCAGCTCCCAGTGTGTGCTGTCTGGGACTTCTGGCAGTCCAGGATGAAATCTGGAAGCACACCTGCTAAACAGCAAGCTCAAACATCTCAATAGGCCCCTCAGTCCTCGTTCCTTCGCCCTTACTGATCTGCTATTATTTCTATTCCCCAGTTCATGCTTTTAAAAAAACAAAACAGAAAAAAAAAAAAAGTGGGGTAGGTCCTACCTCCATTCCTGGCTTAATCTAATTGAAGCTAATAATAATATTAAAGCAAGCGTGCATTTTCTTCACAGTGTCTTGATTTTTTGCATTATCGTAGCTTTCTATGTTATTTGGTAATTTATTCTAAAAATCCATTAAAGCCTTAGTAATTGCCAATAATGAGCACATTATCATGAGTATTCCTGTACCAAAAACCTTTAAAAAGAAATAGGTAGGAGGGAAAAACCAAAGTAGCAGATGATTGTTGCAGATGATTGTTGAAGCTGGACCCTAATATCTGCTTATAATTCTTCTGATGCTATTAATTCCATCACATTAATTCTACTGATATGATTAGTTACTTGTGCTTTCACTAGGAAATTTAAGGAGGAGGAGGTCAGGCCTTAAATATTTTCTTTCTTATTAGAGACTACAGAGATAATCCAGGATTTATAGAGTTTTTGGGCTTTGAAGCAGTAGCTACTGATGGATGAAATGTTTTATGTATTGGAAAGGGAAGGGAAACAGACAAAACAGAGCAATGCATTTCTGCACAGTCTCTTGAGCAAAAAGCATAAATGTCTGGTTATTATTTCTGATTTGCTTTCAACTCTTCAACTCAAGTTTAAAGATGCTACAGAAAGATTAAGCCTTAGAATTGTCTGTCTCAGATGTTATAGATGTAAATGTATTTCATTAAAGGAGGAATGTGTTTAAATAGGAAAAGTAATCAAGTGAAATCTCAGCTCATAGACATCAATGGAAGCTTTCACATTGCTTTCAGTAGAGCCAGCTTTTCACTGAGACATTTCATTTAGAAATCAAGTCAAAACCTCTTTCTTTTTTTCTCACATCTCTGTATTTCAGAAAAAAAAAATGAGTCACTGAAGCTCACCGAACAAAGAAATATTAAAATTCAAAATGAATCTTATTCAACTATGTAGCTGTGCCAGTGAGACAGAAAAATGTTTTTGGAAATTTCCCTGCATCACAGCATTGTTATTAGCTGTAGCCCCTAGATGGTGCTGCTACAAACGGTCTTGTGAGTCAACCAAACACGTAGACAATTAGACCTAGGAAAACTTATTTATCACTTGTGGTGAGGTTTACACCAAAATTTACCTTGTTCTTTACCTGAAAGTCCATGCTTAATATCTTTTTTTATGTGTAGAGGGACTGTGCAAAAACCTTATTCATGAAAATAATATTAAATTATGCTAAATGGTGTCAAACTTCATACCAGAAATGTGAATATATCTGCATCATCATATGAACCCTTTTTAGTATTACAGGTTGGTTATGAGGCATAATTGGATAAAAGTAATGGGGAGGGGAGTTGAAGTTTTTCTAAGGGTGTGTGTAATTTTCAGGGTAGGGTTCGGTTCCATATTCAGACACCAGAATTTGTATATCTCTATGTGACCTATGTGAACTTGTCATTCAGCTGGTGCTCCAATGGGATACAAACCTCCTATGTTATATCTGCTATGCCCATGAGGATGTCTCAGTTACAGCAGGATATCTCAAATGGTACAAGAAATCTGTATACAGACAGCTGAATCCTGATCCTGAGACTAGGTGAAATGAAATCCACGTTTAATTTGAAGACACTGAGGGACAGAATAACCAATGCTGGAGAGCATTATGCTGGAGATTATGCATATCCAGTTATGCTGGAGACATTGGAAATCAGTGGTGGGAGATAGCAAAAGTATGCTCTTGCTTATGCTAAAAACAAAGTACTTCATATTTCATGGAAACACATTACACAGTAATACAAAGCCATCAGCTTTGGTTGTCTCTCTACTTCTTTCCCACCTCCTAAACTATAAGGACCAAGCTCAAGAGACAAGCTGATTTTAAAACCCAGCTATTAAATTTGCTTACAATCATCTGGAAAGGGAATAGCATGCAAAGAAAC
Organism: Limnodromus scolopaceus; assembly: GCA_028565335.1. Lineage (NCBI taxonomy): Eukaryota > Metazoa > Chordata > Aves > Charadriiformes > Scolopacidae > Limnodromus > Limnodromus scolopaceus. Next base: position 206,569,112 of record JAOXNO010000001.1, read on the forward strand.
CAAACTATAAACATGTTCCCTGTAGACAAGTTTAGGATAGGACACTGTCATTGTCACAGAAAGTTAAAGAGAGATCTTTGCACTGAAGGAGGTAATTTCTTTTCCGTGTCTGGCCGTAAGATTAGATGGATGCGGTAACAAACAAAGTGTAAAGGAAGGAGTCTGCTAGTATTTGCCAACAATAATTGTGCCCTGCTGAAAGTGTAACTTGGAAAGAGTGCTCAGGTGAATTCTTCAGTGGGAGGTGATGACACATATATGCTTATGTCTATGCTAGAATTCAGCATTAGCCAGTGTTGTCTTTGTACATCATAAATTTGTGTAAAAAAAAGCCACTCGGAGGAAGTCCAACGAATAATCCATTGTTCTGTACATTATTCACCTGCATAGAGTGAATGCAAAACGAATTGAAAACATTCTCCTTTCTAAGTTGCATTGTTTTTATAGCCATTTTACCTGAGTATCCTTACACAACGTCTTGGAAGAAAAAAAGTCTACTGAATTTATAGCAACATAAGATCCATCTTTATTTTAAACCATTGTGTCAGAGCACCAGAGGTTGTAAGTCATAGTTGTCATCAGTGTCCTAGAGTACCTGACAGGTTTCCCTGTTCTTTCTCCGGTGACATTTTGATATTTTGGAATTTTTATTCTGATCTGTGAGCGTGTAGCTGAATGAGTAGTAGTCATGAGCCAAGACCGAACAGCAAAAGCAAAGGCCAGCAGTGGTATCAGAGATGAGCCCCCTCCCTCCAATCTATAAATGCATAAAGCTGTCTGAGGATGAGTAGGTAAGACACCTACTATATAAAATACAAAAATGTACAAATAGCTACTGCATATCTACCTAGACAACTCAATTTCCTATATAACCAAGAAGAAAAAAAAATCAGCTAACATTAAAAAGTACAGTAATATGGTAATCATATTAAAAGAAAGATAAGCATGATTAAGACTGTTTTGGGAAGTAGATCCGAGAGATCTGAACACCTCAGGTCTAGCAATAAATACAGGTGGCATCAAGTGCCAAAGGAAGGAAAATGTCTAAGAAATCTACACAAACATCACATTTTTACGGACAGAGCTAAAAGAAAACTATTACGTCACACAGTCCATCTCTACCAAACCAACCCACATGAATAAGGATCTATTTTGGAAAGAAAAAAAGACATTAAGATGTATGTAAAATTCCACTGTTTTTCTGTATATCCTGATGCGATTTCCATGATTTTGGGGCATTTTTCCCTTGGCCTGCTCTTTAATTTGCCATGATAAACCTGCGGCAGCACTTAGAATGGAAGTGAAAGACAGGATGATATAAGTAAAAATGACAGGGACATGCCAAAAGTCCAAGGATACTTCATACAGCACCCAGACAAACGGTTTTAAAACATTTTCTAAAGGCTAACCTGTCTCTAGTCTCTTCTCCCACAGTGGCTGTAATGTTATCCAAATGAAGGTCATTCCAGTTGAGCAAAGGGCAAAGCACCACAAATATTTCTTTGCAGTATGATACAGTTAGATCAGAAATGTTCTGCATGTATCACTTGTACGGGATCTGTAGTGTGAGGTTAGGATGTAACAATATATATCCAGTCAACTTTATATTTACCTCCGAGGTAGGGCAGTGAGATACATCTACTCTCAGGGAAGCTCTCTCAAAGACAGTGATTTTTCTTGGCTGTGTCTCCTGGTGTAGGCTGGGCCATGTGCCAGACTGGGTCAGAGTCAGAGGACCAGAAAGCAGATAATCTGCACTGAGCAGCAAAGTTTAACATTTCCAGAGTATAACCCCAAAAACTGTTGTACCTCTCTACTTGGCACTGGTGAGGTTGCCCCTTGAGTACTGTGTCCAGTTTTGGGCCCCTCACTACAAGAAAGACATTGAGGTGTTGGAGTGTGTCTCCAGAGAAGAGCAATGAAGCTGATGAGGGGTCTGGAAAACAAGTCTTATGAGGAGCCTCTGAGGGAACAAGGATTGTTTAGCCTGGAGAAAAGGAGGCTGAAGGGAGACCTTATTTCTCTCTCCAACTACCTGAAAGGAGGGTGTGGCAAAGTGGTTGTCGGTGTCTTCTCCCAAGTAACAGGTAATAGGACAAGAGGAAAGATCCTCAGGTTGCACCAGGAGAGGTTTAGGATGGATATTAGGAAAAATTTCTTAACTAAAAGGGTTGGAACAAGGGTTGACCTAGACAGGCTGGAGAGCTGGGCAAGGAAGAACCTCATGAGGTTCAACAGGGAAAAGTGTAGGGTTCTGCACCTG
>JAOXNO010000001.1:206582777-206593779 GCA_028565335.1 Limnodromus scolopaceus
AGACTCTTCAGGCAGTGAGACACAGATGAAGAAGCATTTTCATCACAGCACTTCCAGTGGGGCTCTAACTACAAGTTACTTCAGTCAAAACACATTCATTATAGACCTATACAATGCACATTGCTAAATGAAAAACAACCCAGCTCAGGTTAATTCAGGTCACCTGTTACTCTTCACTCTTGTGTTGGAAAATAAGTAGGTTTTGGGTTGTTTTTTTTTTTTTTCAGAGCAGTGGTACAAAACACTGATTCATCTGCCTGTATGGTTAAGAAAAAATTACTTATATATTTAGTCTGTGCTTTCGGGAGTCTCCTTTTTCCTTCATACAAGCCCCTTCTCTTTATGAGTGTGGACACAGACCTTAAATCTAATAATTTGCCCTCCTCTTCTGTCTTGAGACCCTTAATAGAAGCTACATAGCCTGATTCCTCTGTAATGGATGCATTCTTTCTGTTTCATTTCATTATTACATGTTATGGTAGTTGGTGTGGAACAACAGCATTAAGTATAACACTATAGGAAGGTCATATCTTAGCCTTTATTTTCAAGGATCTAATGAATTACCTTACCAACAATATCAAATACTATGCCAACTGCACCTTTTAATTAACAAGCAAAGTGTATTATAATTAAGAAATTATCTTAGAGGCACAAATCATTTAATGACTTGAAGGTTAGAGATCAGTACACACAAAAAAAGATGTAGACATGGAAAACATATGAAAGGTTTAATAAGAATTAAACCTTTTCACATATGTGGAATAAATTTTTAACCTCCCTAAGAAGAAAAAGCACTTCTGCAGGATAACTGCGTTGTTTATGTGAAATTAATTCATAAACTCTATCTATCTTACAGGATCCTTGGATTAGTGACTGGCTTTCAGGAGCCTTCTGTTCAGCAAAGAAAGGTCTACAGGAACCAGCTAGCTGGAACATTTTTAGTGAACACAGCTGTTATTAAAATTTCTGTTCATAACAGTAAAAATAGGGTTAGGTATTGCAACAATCAGTAGAAACCTAGATGAACTAAGTTTCAAAGATAACAGTTGTTTCATGTCAGAATCCTTCTTCATTTGAATTTGAACCAAAACCTACTGAGGCCACTGGAAGTTTTGAATTTGCACTATGAAGTATAGCATGCCCATGAATCATCCTCTTAGGTCTAAATTAATTTCATCTAATTTAAGGCAGCTGAGATGTCCATAGTTGATCCAAGTTGCAAACTGCTACAGAGAATTATTATTTTTTTTTTTGGTAGAGCCATGACATTTCTAAATGATCTTAATAACATATGTGGATTTCCCACAGACTTGCCAAAAACTGTGTTATGTATGACATAATTTGCTACCTAGATCTTTTCACTGCTGATGCAAGAAAGTTCAAAGAGAGACATTATTCAATTAATACAGAATAATACAGTACAATCAGAGGCCATCAAAGAAAGAAAGAATTTAAGTACTTGATAGAAGAAAGGAAATATTTTATCATAGAATCATAGAATGGTTTAAGTTGGAAGAGACCTTAAAGATTATCAAGTTCCAACTCCCTTAGTCGTTAGGGACACCTCACCTTAGACCAGGTTGCTCAAAGCCCCATCCAGCCTGGCTTTGAACACCTCCAGGGATGGAGCCTCAACAACTTCTCTGAACAACCTGTTCCAGCGTCTCACAACCTCATAGTGAGAGTTTCTTCCTGATATCTAATCTAAATCTATCCTCTTCCGTTTTGAAGGCTTTACCCCTTGTCTTATCACTACTTGCCCTTGTAAAAAAATCCATCTCCAGCTTTCTTGTAGGCCACCTCCAGATACTGTAAGGTCATTATAAGGTCTCCCTTCACCTTCGCTGAAAATAACAATATTTAACATGTTACAGCATCAACTATTACCGAAACCTGAGAGGATTTCAAGTGAAGAGTTGAAGGGGGACAGTGACATTGTAAGTATTTTTCAAATCTGGCAGCTTCAGTTAAAAGGCCAAATTTCTCAGCTAGGTCCAAACAGAGTAGAAAAGCTGTGATTCTTCTCAGCAGGATGAGTTAAAATGATTACAGCAAGACCCTAGATCTATTGTTTGATCAAGAAGAAAAGTGTCTTACCTACAGTTTTTCTGAACCCACCTTTACTGGTCTCTGTAACAAGTTAGGAAGTCTACATGTGAAATTTAGTAAAAATCACCCATTTTCTTTAACTATTGGAGCTCCAAAAGTAGAAGAAAAGGTGCTGTCATAAACAGTGAGAATCTAGACCAGATCTCAGAGACATTTGGGGCTGTACCCACACTGAGGAATGCAGTAAAATGGGAACAGATGATGTTCCAACAGTGCAGTAAGTGGAGACAACTGCAAAAGTTCACCCTGGTATGAATAAATTCCTAATTCATGTAGATTAATCAGAAATTCTAGATTAAAAAAAAAATTGTTCAGACTGTGAAAAATCTGATGGAACTTTCTCCAGGCAAAGCTGAGCAGTTTTTAAGGCCAGGCCAGGTCAGGCAAGGATTCTTCATTAATATAAATAAGGTAACATTTGAACTTGAAATTATTATTTTTTTTCATCAAAAGGTGCTTACACTTGATAATGAAAGTCCCGTTCTAGTCCTGAATTTGAAATTCATGAAGAGGGAGACAAAGAGGTTTGAAGTCTTTCCTTTTCATTTTAGATCATTTCTGAATTGCACTAAATAAATATACTAATTTTAGGGCTAGAGATTAAAGATTTGCTTTTGTCAATTCTGATTTTGGATGCTTTCTGGCATGCTCCATGGCAAATGATCTCTTCCCCTCTCCTTTAGGTTGAACTTGAACGTGGGTTGCAGTACCACAAGTCAGCACCAGACCAAAGACTTTCCTCTTGTCCCATGGTTCATCTCCCACTTAATGCCAGAGCCCAATAAGTGACTTGATTTAATCTGAATGGAATTACTGCCCTCTAATAGGCAGTTAGCAACTATACTTGTTATGTTATCTCAAAGCTGCAATAGACCTCCTGTTTAAACACAGTGGTAGTAGAGGTCCAGCAGGTCTCAGCAACCTCAGAGTACAGGGGCCTGTCCTCATGTGCTCTGGTCTACGAATAACATTTTAACACCAAGGGATGAGTTAGAATTTAAACTCAGAATCTGGCACAGGTTAAATAAAAATGTCTGTATAAGCCCAACCACCTTTGTTGTATGAGTTAGAACATATTCAAACCTGTGATAATTTACACCTGTCATAATATGGATTATCTGTCCAAGATGGGTTTACTCTTTTGATAAGGAACAGTTTTTGATTAGAAATTTTTGGGTGAAATTCAGAAGATCTCATGCCCTGTTTTAAAATAAATAATTTCTAAATTTTTCAGCACAGAAATGAGCATTCACGTTTAGGCACCAGAATGGTGATCAAAGACGTTTCTGTTTAGGATGATCTCTGCCCTGAGATTTTTCACATATTTTACCTCCAGTTCCCAAATGAGCTCAGCTAATAATCAGTGGCTTATTAGAAAGCTTTGAGAAACAACATGTCTTTTCAAGCTCCCTGCAAGGTCAAAAAAACTTCCAGCAGGATTTAATATACGTACACAAGCTTGATGTATTGAAGTGCTGCATTTTTTTACAATGTTAACAGTTTGATGAGAATATCAATTAAACATGACTGTGTAGTTAAGATTTCCATCTCCAAATGCAGCTGCAGCAAGTAACTGGACTGCTAATCAAAGCAGTGTTATAATTTAGCACTGATGAGGAAAGCAGTAGCCGTCGGAAGGGAATGACAGAAAGGAGGCAGCTGCTTTCATATCATTTTAGTGTCCATTTTTTTAATGAGCCTGAGGAGACAATTCCCTGCTGACTATTCATTAATTAATGGAATTTATGAGAGGAGAAGAGCTATCAGCATGCAAACAAGTAGAGAACAGGTGATGACGGTCCTCTGTTTGCAGGGAATAAGCGTATTGAGGAGAAGAAGCTTTTGAATAAAGTAAACGGTCTGAAAGCAATACTTAATAGAATGCTAAGTTCTGAATTCTTTGGTTGGGAAGCATTTACAGAGGTATATTATTAAACTCAGCTTCTAAAATATCCATGGCCAGATCAGGAGTATAGGAGGAAGCAACCCAGAGGATTCACCAGACGGCTCTTTCCCATTCTGAGTGAATACCAACATTTTTTCCTGGCTTGATTGTATTAATAAACAGTTGGATAGATCCTGCTAGGAAACACTGTCTCCTTCCAGCTTGGTCTTTCAAAGTTATCCCAGTGGCTTGCCCTTTGCTTGGGAAGTCTGAGATGCCTTGAGTGAGTTTTGCAAGGCAAACCAAACTCTTTCCCAGCCATAAAGATCTCAGGGTGCAGAGCAGATTGTGCCAAAATCAACCTGCAGAGATTAATAAAGAGAAGACAATATCACAGTGATGGGCATCAGCCACCCTTCTGTCAGGCAGGAGACCCTTTGCATATGTATGGAATCGCAGGGTAGCTGAGATTGCACAATTGGTTGTAGTCTCATGGTATCAGTTCACAAAGGGATTCTTTGAACCTCTTTGCACAACTTGAATTCATGTAATATTAAACACCCTCAGGCCAGATTCCAACTCGTTCTCTTTGTTCTGATCAGAAAGTGTAAAGTAGCTGGATTTAGACACATTTGTACTGAAGAAAACTGCCAATAGCACTGATTCTGTCCATTTTTTGCGGGGGGGCATTTTGTGTAGGATGTGTGAGGAACATGGTGGCGGTCAGCTCTACAAGTGCAAGCTCCTTAAAGACTCAATATTAGCAGCATATGTCAGAGCAGCCACAAGTCTGCTATAAACAGGACTCGCTGAGGCAGCAAAGACTGGACACGCAAGATAGACTCAAACCATGAGGGCTCCAAACAGTATCCCATCATGTTTTGGGGATTTACATTAGAAAGGCCATGGTGACAATCACACTCATATGATATGCCACTCATGGAAGTCTGTTCCACAGAATCTCTTGCATATGCAGTAGCCAAACACAAGGATTTAATTCTTGACACTACATACCACACACAAACTGCTCCACATATGTTCACAGGGTGGGTAGCTACAGCACACGTTTTTTCTACGAAGGTTTCTAACTGTCAGGGATGTTACGCATTTTTCTCAGTGGCTCTTCTATTGGGTGGATGGCGGAGAAATAAACAAACAACAAAAAGAGCAGAGCAATTTTATCCAAGGTCTTAAGCAACAACTTAATGCAAAAAATGTCTGGAATGCATCATAAAAGAAAAGAAAAAGGTGGCAATTAATATAAGAAAATATGTAACACAGGAAGTACCCCTCCCTTTATATTATATTGTTTTATCACGTGTATTATCGTGGGGTGGGGAGGGAGGAGGATTTCAACAATATCATAGATACTTGGATAATTAGGGATAAGGCACAGATAATAAATAAAGTACTTGATTCCATCATAACTGTAGATGAAGTTAGGTTTTAAATTTGTCTTTTAAATATTCTTAACTTTATTGTATTTCTCACATCTCTCTGCATTTTTTTCTAAAATCTGTAGTCCTATGAAAACCTCCTTTTTTATTATAGCGTAGGTTATAATGGAATAAACAAACCAAAGCAATCACAACAAAAAAAACCTCCAAAAGCCAGAAAAATGAAAGCAAACTTATGAAAGTAAAAACATATATTTTAAAACATTGTTTTAATTTGTCTTGGGTTTCTGTTTGATTTCTTTGGTATTGTAAGGGATAATCTGCTCAACCCTTCTTCCTGACTCCTTGCGAATGACAGGACCAGCTTTCTGGAGGACTCAAGTTATACAACATCTACCTGTGTGAATTTCATTCATTGGCTCCAGCCTGGTTCAAGATTTCAAGATAATTTCAGTACAAACATGAAAAAAGAGAAAAAAAAAAAGACTAACTAATAAGTAAGCAAGTTATTAATAGTCCCATTCTCACAACCTTCATGCAGGACTGTGTGGTAGAGTGGAGGCCTCTCCTGTTTCGCTGAAAAATATTCTGTTGATTTCTAATAACATGCAACTTTCTTGGCCCAGCCATTTTATTGGTGTGAATGAACTGTAAAACCCCTTGAGATTAAACCCCATGTTGCTAATTAAAACCAGGTATTCAGCTTTGAACTTAGGCTTCTGTATTTCAATGAGAAAGGTTGAAAATTTTCACCATTTATCTCCTTTCATGTCTAGAAATATATGTCTATTGCCATCTATAACCCAGCCACCAGTGAAAATATCACAGATGGAATCCATAAGTCTTTTAAGTTAAGTGACATAAGTATTATAGCAATGGTGTCTGTCAGAAAAGACGGGTGGATTGCCCAGGGTAGCACAAACTGGACTCTGGTGCCAAGCTGCCAAACCATTACAAAGATTTACCCATACCTGAGATGGCAAAACTAGCAGAAGTTGAGAGTGATGATTTCTAAAGGAACCTAGGACAAATCCATATGCAATTCTAGGTCTCTAAGTTATAACTATATCAAGGGTATTAGGGAAGAAGAGAGAGGTGTTGTTTTTAAGGGAAGAAAGAAAAAGAAAAAAAAATTTCTTTTCCTTCTTTTTTTTCTTTTTTAAACCTTTCAAATCACCAGATGAGCAGCTCTTTATACCTACATGGCCTAACTGTGCTGAGTACCAACAATCCTGGCAAAGACAACAGGAATAAAGCAGCTAACAAAACGCAAGTGGGTGGTGGATATGGAAACCCTTCCTTCCCGCTGTCTTACTCAGTGGCTACGAAAAATACAGATACCCTAATGCTTGGTGCAGGGACCATGCAGGTGGAGCACATAACAGTGACTCAGACATGCAAAAACATCTCACTTAATTGGACCACATTAAAGCATAAACTTAATAGCTTTATCCACTCCATTCGACAACACTTTTTCCTCTGACACAATCTGCCTCTCCCACACAACAAAATCTCCAACACCATCTGTAAACAATGAATACTTAATTGTTTTTATACATCAAAGTTGATGACAGGTGTTTTTAAATATACATGGTCCACATCTAGTAGTCTTACCTTAATAAAACCAGCAAGATGTCTGGAGAAACCCAGTGAAAATGCAGCCAACTTCCTAAGAAAAAGCAAAATAATTATTATTTTTATATATATAAATAAATACTGTAACCAAAACCATGACTGTGACACACATGAAGGTACCCATTCTGGTGTGAACTTCGGCTGCCAGCAATACATGAAGATACACATCCTCATCCTCTCTCCAGTCTTTGCTTAACCCCAGCTGTAGACGAACATTTAAACATATTTGCTGCTAATATTAATTTTCTTGTCCCAGGCCTGATCAGCATATGAAACCTGCCTACATATTGCATCAGAAATGATAGAGGAAATTAATAATGATTGAAATGCTTTCTGGTCTTATCTTTTATGATAGGAGCTATAGGACAACTAATTTCAAAACAATAGCTGAACCTTCTCTCCAGATTTCTGGAAGAGTTTTTTAGTTCCACAGCTTTTTTCTTCATTCCTGAGGGTTATCGTTATTTTCTTTTCATATTTAATGAAGGCCTGAGACTAATGAAACTAAAGAATTCATATTCTTAGAAGCTAAAATGAGAATTACTAATAATTTAAGGTAAAAATATTAAAACTGATTATATTATCTTATTGTTGTTCATTTTTAAGTCAAACAGTAAAAAATAAAGCCATATAACTCCAAGAGTGAATTGTAGGCATTACTGCTCAGGTTTTAGTAATGATATAAGGGCAAGGGGAAAACTGAATAGAGTTGAAGGAAGAAAATGTAAAACTTGTTAAGAAACAGTTACTTTATAAGACTCTCATTGAGCTTCTAAAAATCATTGTTACAAGATATCTCTGAAACCAGAGGTGGTCACCAAAAAGATAGGAAAGAGGCCTTATGTCTAACTTAACAGAAAAGTACAAATTAGTTGCTTTAAGTCCTGCTTCTGCTTTCTGACAAATTCTTTCAGTTTTGATCAGAGAACTTCTCACTCAAATACCTTGGCCTCTGTGTTTCTGTGATAGAATGACAAAATGAAGTATTATAAGGACAGGGTTTGGGTTTTTTTTTTTTGGTGGCTCAAACAGGCACCACTCATTGTTCTGGGATGGATGAATAAGCCTAGAAGTAAGAAGCTGAATTACGACTGTTTTACCTTCCGTTTCCTTACACAGATATGTCCTAAAAGACTGAGAGCATGAGTCCATAAATGCAACTTGTATTCCAAAGCAATTGTACTTCCCACCCTAGTTGTTACAGAATAAACACATAAGTTACAGCACCCATTTTAAGAAGCTTTTAGGGTATATTTTTCCTGGTAACTCAACCAACAACCAACTGTAAAGTTCAATCTAGATCTTCTCCTCAAATTTGCTGCCCACAGAGATAGATGCTTTTGTTTCAGATCCAAGTTCTTTTTTTTCCCTTTTTACGCCTCATTATGCTTTAATTTAACTGCATAATTTAGAAATACCTTTACAGCATCTTCTTGCTTCTCTGATGACATTCTATGCCTTCCCAAACAGGCTTGTAACGCCTGCTTCCCTGCTTCCCACTTAAAGATTCTTTGCAAATGTATTAAGGCATTGAGTTCTGTCAGATATATCATGGAGAAACACTATATAAAGGAAACATGAGCAAAGTAGACATTAGAGCTACAGGTGGAATCCATAAAATATTTTGAAGAAGGAAGTTGCGGGGAAAGTACAGGCATTAGGTTTTCTGAAAGCTGCAGATTGATGTGACCTTCACCAGGAAAGCTTCTCCAGTTCCATTAACTGCAGGAGGAGACCAGACTGGGACTGGGGTATTTTAAACAAATGTGGATGGGAATGAATCTCTAAATTCATTTATCTAGGGAGTAAAGATGAGGTTGACTGTGTTTTGTAAGGCTAGTTGCATTTTTTTGTTTTGTTTTTCAGTTTCTGTATTTTTCCATTTTCAGATTCTAAAGAAAGATAGGAGGCTGTCAAACAAACAAGCAAACAATACACTTTTTTCTATCATTCCTTTTTAAAATTCCTGTTATTAGAATTGTAAATCCTGGAAGTCCATTCACTCAGAAGGAGGGATCAGCAGGTGTTTTGTATATGAAATCTGAAAAGCTTTTGTTTGATTTTCAACAGAAAAAAAAAAAAGTAATTTAGTGTAGATCATGTAGTTAACCAGTAAGAGATGAAAAATAGTCCAATCAATGCTCCAACACTGTAATTCTGCATTCTGTGACTGAATAATCAGATCCTTTAAACTCACCACTAGAGTTTACTCTGCAGTTTACCTTGGAGTGTAAACTCCAGGTCCCTGTCCGCCCCCATTTCCTTGAGTTTAACGTTAGCACGATGGCAACATTATAATGACAATGTCAAAATAAATTTGGAAGTCACACGGCACATGGGAATAGAATTTATAAGTCAGATTTGGGAGGCAGCAAGCATGCATGTTCCTCACTCTCATTGCCCTCTGTAATATTTCCCTCAGATGCTGGGACCTTTCCATTTAGCCCAGTCTTCTTGTTGATTGTGAGAAACACACCAGCCCTATCCTGAAAACTTGATATCTATAATTTCCACTTCCTGATGTGTTTACATCCTGATGTGTTTATAGGCACTAGAACAGAATACGTGGATGTCCCATCCTTGGAGGAGTTCAAGGCCAGGTTGGATGGGGCTTTGACCAACCTGGTCTAGTGGGAGGTGTCCCTGCCCATGGCAGAGGGGTTGGAACTTGATGATCTTTAAGGTCCCTTCCAACCTGAACCGTTCCATGATTCTCTATATATGTGTTTTAACCAACCCATGTTTTTATCCAGTAGGCCTGATAGCATTTGCTGTAGCTTTACACTTATGCATTTTATTGATTTCAGCTGCATTTACTCCCAGTTCACCTTGGTGTTACTGGGAAGAGAGTCATGCTCACAGTTTTTATGATGGTTTGGGATCTTTTCAAATAGATGTGAAGAAAAACACTGCTGTGAGCAATTTGGCATAATTTATGCCAGATACTATTATTTTCCTTTATTTTCCATTACAAATGCACATGACTTATTGGAGATGTTGGTTCTTCTAGAGAAAAAAACCTCATAAATTCCACTGAGTAACAAACTATTTTAAGTGGCTGTATATTTGAGTAGCTCATAAATATGCCTGATTTCAGCACTGGTTTTACTATATTTTTAATTTTCCAACAGATTGGCCATAGTTTTAAAGGTTTCATCTGAAGCTGTCTGATCTATTTAAAGGGCACGATGTACTTAACTATTCAAAAGGCACTTGATCCCATGAATGCACTTTGCTAGTAATGGGATAGTCATTTTCCAGGCCAGTAAAAAGCTATTACTCATTGGAACACAAACAGATTGTGAGAGGGAACGCTCATGCTGATGGCTGGCAGCCTGACAAAGGGAAAAGGGAAATATGGCCCTTTCCTGAATTAAGTTGCATTGACTCTGTCTGTTCCAAACATTTGACTCCACTCCATTCTTCTCATGATACTTATGACAATAATAGGATAACAGATTTATGTCATGAAGGCACTGACCTTTGTCAGAGGGAACATTTTGACAGGAAAAGATGTGATAAGCTGCTACGCTCTATAATTTTGACAATGACTGACAGTGTGGCTGTATGTCGACATGGAAAAGCTTATGCTTATGTTTCTGTATTGCTGTCCTTGGATTAACTTTTGGGGTTCTAGTGTCTTTGATAACGTAAACCTTTTCTAATGAAATTGCTGGACGGAGGCAAATCATGTTACCAGAAAGCCTTGATTCACCCCACACCCATAGATGTGACTTGTGCTCCACAAAAAGAAGGGTTTTGGGTAAAGTGACAGGTAAACCTAATGAATGCTGATGCTTCTGTTCTTTCACTCCAGGGTGAGGATACTCTCAGCTTAAGAAAGCCCAGTTTATATTGCCTGCTTTGTTGCTGAATGTTGTGTGTTGATGACAAAATTTGATTTTCCTCATTTTTCCTTTGAAGAGCTGAATTTCAGCCGAGACCAACGGGATGAGATTCAACAAAGCCAAGTGCC
>JAOXNO010000001.1:206603301-206622825 GCA_028565335.1 Limnodromus scolopaceus
GGCCAGTCTTGTTTAATATCTTTATTGATGATCTAGATAAGGGGATTGAGTGCACCCTCAGTAAGTTTGCAGATGACGCCAAACTAGGTAGGTGGGAGTGTTGATTTGCTTGAGGGTTGGAAGTCACTACAGAGGGACCTGGACAGGTTGGATCAACGGGCCAAGGCCAATGGCATGAGGTTTAATAAGGTCAAGTGCCGGGTCCTTCATTTTGGTCACAGCAAGCCCAGGAAACGCTGCAGGCTTGGGGAAGAGTGGCTGGAAAGCTGCCCAGCAGAAAAGGACCTGGGAGCGTTAGTGGACAGCCGGCTTCACATAAGCCAGCAGTATGCCCAGGTGACCAAGAAGGCCAACAGCATTCTGGCCTGTATCAGGAACTGTGTGGCCAGCAGGAGTAGGGAAGTCATCGTGCCTCTGCAGTAGGCACTGGTGAAGCCTCACCTTGAGTACTGTGTTCAGTTCTGGGCCCCTCACTACAGGAAGGACATTGAAGTGCTGGAGGGTGTCCAGAGGAGAGCCACCAAGCAGGTGAGGGGTCTAGAGAACAAGTAATATGAGGAGAGGCTGAGGGAACTGGGCATGTTTAGTTTGGAGAATAGGAGGCTGAGGGGAGACCTCATTGCCCTCTACAACTACCTGAAAGGAGGTTGTAAAGAGGTGGGTGTTGGTCTCTTCTCCCAAGGGAATAATGACAGAACCAGAGGAAATGGTCTGAAGTTGGGGCAGGGGAGGTTTAGATTAGATATTAGGAAGAATTACTTTACTGAGAGAACACTGGAACAGCCTGCCCAGGGAGGTGGTGGATTCACCATCCCTGGAGGTATTTAAGAAACGTGTAGATGTGGCTCTTCAGGGCATGCTCTAGCACCCGAGATTATTGGTTTGTGGGTGGGTGTGATGTGGTGGGGTGTTTTGTTTGGGTTTTTTTTTTTTGTGTTTGGACTCGATGATCTCAGAGGTCCCTTCCAACCATGATGATTCTGTGATTCAGTAGGAGAAGAGAAATCAACTACAGACCTGAGCTCTAGAAATATACTTAAGTGACCGTGGAAGAGTCATCTGGCAGAATAATCCCATGATTTAAGTGACTTTCCAGCAACCAATGATAAATTGTTATGCAGTAACTTCTGTTCATCATCTGGGGGTCTGTGGGGCACTGACAGCACATCACAATAGTCTCCCTATTAAATTTGCTTCCCATTTTTATGTATCCACACACCTTTTCCTAACGCCACTAAAACTTTCCTTATACTACCAGGAATTCTTTTTCCCTTACAGCTGGGTACAGTTCCAGTGAGAAGCGCAGATCTTCACACAAATCAGTATCACAATAAATATGTTGATAATTATGCAAATAGTACAACAATTTAACTCAGTTTGATATAATATTGGATTTTCATCTATGAACTCAGTGAATTAATTACACCTCTTAGTTTTAATGGAGATTGGTAAAAAATGTCTTACTTCATATACCAATCTCACAGTCAAAAAAATTACCATAAAAAATTTACTTTTGGGCAGTGCAACCCCACCACTTGAGGTGAAACAGAAATATGCAATTAAATCATAACTGGAGAATATTGTGGATTTACTTTGCAGGATAAGCAGTATCAAAAAACATTATGCACATTCAGAAACCATTCCTGCCAGTATTTGTAGTGTTACTCAAACATATTGATTGCTAGTGAAAATGGTGAAAACGTTATCCAAATCCCACACAGATTTCCACTGCTGTAAGAGTGCTCCAGGACACGCTTAAGGGTAATCAAAAGTAGCACACAGAGGAAACTGAAACATATTGCTCACTGCTTTTTCCTTCCACATGTAGACCCACAATTACTTGCCCTTGTTTTATAATCTGCATTATGTGGGATGACATCATTGAGTAGGCTCACAATTTATACTGATGGAAATGGTAAACTGTGCCGGAAATAAACTAGATTGCTGCCTTGTTCCAATAAAGGTCTCATCTTTCATTGTAAAGGTACCTAATTGTCCCTCAAGAAAGGAAATACTGGCAGTGGTAATTTATAAAAGGACATTATTAAAGAAACAAGTTAGAGGAATTCTATTCAGTCCTTCCAAGTCTCAAGCTGTTTGAGATTTTCATCAGGCAGTGTTTGCCTGCCATGCTCTGTTACCAAATTGGGGCAAATCTCACTGATTTCAATGAATTGGTTGAGTTCAATGGCACACTATAGAGTGTGCAGGTTATGGCTCACATTATTCTCCTCAAAGAATATTACTTTTACATCACTGTGTCTCATTCTCCAGCTCTTCTTCTCAGTAGACTCCATCTAGACACTACCATCACAAATGTCTTTGCTCAAGCAAAATTAAAACAGGAGGACAGATCTGTTTTATAGTAACTTCAAGATATTTTTATAAAACTGTACCCAAAATATCAGAAAATCTAAAGATAGAATAAAGAGGGTATTCCTCACTGCAGGGCTTTTTCTCGTTGGATTTCATCTTTTTTTTTTTTTTTTTTTGAGACTTTCTCCACTGTATTTTAATATGCCATGGAAAGTCCGCTCCAGAGTTCATTGCATTCGTTACGTCTTCTGCTACTAGAATGCTAGTATTCTAAAGAATACTAGAACATGGTGGAAGGAGGTGACCAGCACCTCTGACAGTCCTTTCAGTTTCTGTTCTACCTTTATTAGCACTGAGATTTTAACTTCAATACCCTTCTCATATTTCCTTTTGGATGTTTACATTCTCATACAAAAAGGAAGTGTGCAGTTTTTTTCTCCACCCTTCTGTAATTAAACTGTATCATAGATTTGCTGTGGCCTTTTTGGTATGTTTAAAGTGAATAAAATGCTTATTCAATGTCCATTGAACAGAGTAGTGAAAAAAAAAAAAAGCTCTATATATTTGGATCATGGCTGAAGAGGCTTCCTTCACAGAACTTCTTTAATAATATGAATTTTAATTTCAAGTTTATTTTAATTTATAGCAGTATAAACTTCAAGTAATGCCAATTACTTCAGTGAATTTACCCTAGATTTTCAGTGAGTAGAGGCTCTGATCCATGGACATCATTGCAGTTGCTCTGGATTTACCTCACAGTAATATATCAGAGAATTAATCTAAGATTTGTTTACAGGAGTATAAAAGGGTAAGTTTGCAGAGGACAATACAAGGACCAATTTAATTAACATCAGCAGCATCCCTGAGAAACTGTTGGCTTGGCTTTTATTTGCTGAGAACATTTTCTGTACAAACTGGATGGATTCTTGGAAGAAACACGAGAGTGAAAAATCCCATTTACAAACACTAACAGTCCATTGTGATATCCCTGCCACATTTCTATTAAAGCATTAAACACAGCTCAGCCCTTAATGACTCTTTCAACAAAGAACTGCCAGTCCAAATAGCCATCTTTAGGGTCTTATGTATTATTATATTTTTCCTGAGCTATCTCCCATGGCATAAAATATTACTTATCATGTAGAAACCTGAACAGCTATTAAAAATCCATCTGAAACAAAGAATGAAATGAGGCAGCTACACCTGTTTATTATGTCCATTTCCGTATGGCATCAGCTACCAAACCCACCCAGTCTTAGGGCAGAAATAAATCTTGTTAATTTAATGACTGGACAATAAAAGAATATGTCCTGCTCGTTTTTAATAGTGTAACATCTAATAAAACACCCTCCAAGCTCTGGCTTGGAGGGAGAAATTTATTTTCATATTGTTCACAGTGAATTGCTCTTGATATTAATTACACAACAGCAATGATATTGAATGTTGCTCTTTAGGGCCTGTTGTACCCAGTAGGCTGACTGATTTTCCTTTTGCTTTCATAATGTGTCAGGAAAAATATGATAGTTATAATAGAGAGCAGGACGTGTAGAAACTGAAATGATCTGAAGTAGTCCCTAAGAACTTCTATTGAGATATAACTAACGATGCTTGCAATAGGACAAGGGGTAATGGCTTTAAACGAAAAAAGGGTAGATGCAGACTAGACATAAGGAAGAAATTTTTTACAGTTACAGTGGTGTGACACTGCCCCAGGTTGCCCAGAGAGGTGGTAGATGCCCCATTCCTGGAAACATTCAAGGTCAGGTTGGACGGGGCTCTGAGCAACATGATCTAGTTGAAGATGCTCATTACTGGCGGGTTGGACTAAATGGCATTTAAAAGTCCTTTCCAACCCAAACCATTCTACGATTCTATTCTATGATGTATTCAAGTTTAGGAGACTGCAAATGGAAGAAGAAAATCACTAGCTAATGGAAACAAATCTAAATGTTGATAATGCAAGAGAAATTAAGGAACTGACACAGAAAAGCCATAGATGGCTGCATTCTGCCTTAATCACCTTGTGGTTTAATTTTTCTACTTAGTTTTATTTGTGGTTTCTTGAAAGCTGGGGAGACAGTTCCATTGTCCTGCTGGGATCAATGGTATTTTCTAACAAAGTAAGTTTGGTATAGTTCTTAACTTATAGTAGATGCTGTAGTATAACCTGAGAATAGTATAAAAGAAAACAAACAAAAAAACCAAACCAACACCTAAAACAATTTTCAGTCCTTAACTCAGTAAAGAAACTGTAAAGAAAGTTTGATAGCTCTTGAATGGTAAAAGGCTGGGAGAGAGAGACATTTAGAAAAAAAATAACCTGGAAGATCAAGAATTCTTAGAGTTTTTAAGACAAACTGAGAGAAAGATTGAAGGTGAAAATAAAGAAATAAGGGATGAGAAACTTCAGAAAACACTTAAATTGAAGAAGCAATTTGCCTACTTTATATATATTTTTATAACACAGATAAGAAAAGAGTTTGCTATTAATTTGTTTCTAACTGGGAAAAAAAAATTCTGCCCAAGTGAGGAATCCTTTCAAAGAAAGACAAATTAGATGTTTGGTATTCCACTGTAAAAAAAAAAAAAAAATGTATGCAAATGAGGTGGGTGGAAAAGCACCATCTTGAAAGAGCTATGCTAAATTACGCACCCTGATGGTCAGTTCACATATATAACTAAGACATAAAAAATCCCAGGAAAAAATTTCCCTACATTTTGAAACAGAAACAGTTAATCTTTTTTTCTGTCTGAGAAACAGAAACCCTAATCTCTGTTATTTTCCTCTAAAAGAGTCAAAAGATAATATCATATCTATATAAAACCAGCCACAGATGCCAAAGTATAGAACTTGTTTTGTTGAAAGTCTTGGAGGTATTTGTGGTGAGTTAATTGCTCCTTTATTGTAGAATGACCCTATAAAATGTTGTGAAAGAAGGATAACGGAAAGTTTCCCCTGTGGAGTTCAGTATGGGAGGACAAAGAGGCAAGGATTGTACAAAGACCACGATCTTTTCCTGTTTCCATGGTGATACAGTTCCAGAAAAGATGCACCCATTTAAACTAGTGGATCCTGCTACATTGTATTTTTAAGAAGATTCAACTCTGCTGGTTGTGCATTGGAATGAGGATGAAGTTCCTGAGCTCTGTTCAGACTCTTTCCATATCTCTCCATTTATATAGCAGGAACTAAGAGTAATCACCCACAGAGAAGAACACCCACAGAGAGCATGAAGATTCATTAAAAGTCTTTCAAGGAAGATAGATTTCAGACATGGACTCTCCAAAAATGGCCTGCATTCCTTACACAGTGATGGGAAAATCAAGGTTTTCTGGTTAAAAAATGTCTCAGAGATGTTTCTATCTGTTGATTAGGCATCATAATCTACCTGTGTTGCTCCATCCTGGAACTTAACTGTCACAATTTACTGAGAACGCGAACTGTCAGGACTCGGCTTTGAGTTATCTCTCTTATGTATGCATTTATAACAGGTAGGAAGATGAACTTTTTAAATGGAGATAACACCTGTCATCACACTAATTGTATAAAAAATGGAAAATTTAGACAAGCTACTGGACATCCACATCCCTCTACAAAGCATCAAACTTCAAAGCCAAGAAAAGCCGAGTTTAAGAAAAAATGTTCAGTTTACTTAGGTATAGGTTAGGCCATCCCTGAAATCAGCATAGATCTGAGAGGAGGTCAGTAGGGTCATAGGATAACTATCTCTCATAAGAAACAGGAAGACAGATAGTCATTGTCTGTGGTTAGCGTAGGGGAAGGATATTATAATGTGTGAGACGATCAATATCACTACTTAGCTCATTGTTTCTGGTATTTAGTAGAATTATGAGTTTTCCAGATTCTTCATTTCAGAGTGTTTTTTAAGTTTTCATTGAGAAACGGGAGAGAGGGAGTGACTGCCTTGTAAGAAGTGTTCCCTTGCTGTCAGTGGGGTGTTTCTGCTCTTCATTGATTGCGTGAGTTCATCCTGCTGTGTAGTTGTTTCTTGGTTTATCCTGTGTTGCTACCACGGGAACGCTGCAACCCAGGATGAAATGTGTTACATCCCAGGACATAGAGATGCAAGATTCATGAAAGTTGATGTTTCTATTGTGGGGTTATTTACTGTGCCTGTGGTGGAGACCTATTGGTGTTAACCTCTATGTTACACAAAGTGTAAACAACTTGTCTCCTACTTTTTCCTAGGAGAGAACTACTTTATCACCTTTCCTTAGTAACATCCCATAGCCACCAGCTCATTTTTCCTACAAGGTAATTCAACCAATACACATGTAATTATACCATGATGAGGAAGAATTTAGGTTTGAAGTTTCTTGCTTCTCATTCAGATACAAAGCAGGGCTCACATGCCTGACAAGTGAAACTGATGTTTCACTTCTAACAACTGGTCTAGTAAAAGATATCTGCAAACTTTATCTCACTAATATCCTTGAACTTGAATCCAGAGGAGGGCAACAAAGCTGGTGACAATTTCTGGCATCTTATTCCTGTCCTAGCCTTTTACAGTAGTTATATTCCTGTTTATCTACAGCCTTTTCTTCTATTCTCTCCAAGAAACACACAGAAGTTTGTACATATTCACCAATTTCCAGACAGCAACCAGTGCTACTGAAAGAAAGTTCAGCAGCTTAGTTAATTCCCATAAACTGTATATGTTTCACTAGTAAATTTTGTGCTTTTCTGAGGGTCTCTGAGATTTCTTCTCTCCTCATCCAAAAAACCCTACAGCACATTCCAAATAGTTACACTTAAAAAGATCCTATGTGAGTTTGCTTAAATCTTTCTCTTCCTGTGCAATACATATAATACAGAAACACATCCATTTCCAGTTTCTCAGCTACTCTTCAAAAAAATAAGATTCTCATAAAAGCTATGCTTTTAATTATTTGAAATCTTTAAAATATATTAGAGATTTTCAGTTTACCTTTTTTTTTCTTGGCTGTCAGAGTGGCTTTCAGAACTGTTTTTATCAAAAAATATGATCTGGTATAGTCAAGTCATGTTATTTCACTTATTGATATACTTTGTTTTGGAACTCAATTAAAGCACTTGCAATTTCTATTCCAAGACTAATGTAAGCTGAATAATCTTCCCCAGATTTCAAGGCTCCAAGGTATCCTAAGAATTTTAATGACATATTTTTATGCAGTGTTTAATTAACTGAACTTCTAAGTTATAGATATAAAAAAATAATAATGAGACAATAGAAAGGCAGTCTGGTTTACATGTATCAAATTATGCCATTGAGAAACACAGAGAAATTAGTCACTGATATGAGTATTATTAAATTTACCCTATTATGCTTTAGGTACTTAAAGCGTAAGTATTTATGATTTTTAATAAGATAGATATCTCCTATCATGCAATTTCAAAAGAATAGAAGAATGATGAGAAAGGCTACATCTTAATTAGAAATTTGATTAAACATAAAAAAATGTAGATTTTTACTAACCTATGTTGTTTGCTTTAGCCAGCAGTGTTCAAAGAACT
This sequence comes from Limnodromus scolopaceus, assembly GCA_028565335.1. Classification (NCBI taxonomy): domain Eukaryota; kingdom Metazoa; phylum Chordata; class Aves; order Charadriiformes; family Scolopacidae; genus Limnodromus; species Limnodromus scolopaceus. Next base: position 206,611,133 of record JAOXNO010000001.1, read on the forward strand.
TTTAAAGCTCCACAATCACAGAAACAAGTGTGTTAATCTTCTGTACTGATCTCACATGTTTATATGCCAGTTTCAGAATGATCATGTCTTTCCCTGGAATCCAGTAGTGACTTCTGTAAAATTAGAGTTGGGGCACAGTCCCTTTCCAGGGATCTTAATCTGACACATAAAATAGGTCAGATGAATTTTATTCTGACAGTGCTGCTTTCCTCCCAAGACTTTTAAAGAAGCCCAAATTGATGCCAGGACAAGACACCTGTGTTGTAGATAAGTGACTTGGATGAGATTCATTTCCATAAACTATTTGCTAAGGACAAGTTAGGAGTTCCTGTGTCTGCTTTTCAGAAGAGACAAATAACTGTGGATCCCTTGAGTTCTTGGTAAGTAATCTCAAAAAAATCCCCAATTCTTCTCTCTAAGGTAATCATTCCTCTCACTGAGTTTATTGGGTGCCCACAAACCTGCCTCCTGAAACTACTTATTTTGACTGAGGCTTTAAAGAGACATGGTATCAAATGCAGGTAACATCTTCTTTGTGATTCTTCATGCAGAAGAAATAAGAACTTTTTAAGGGTTTTTAATATTTGGAAAGTGCGAACACCTAAGGAAAAAAGTACATTTGTCAGCATGAGGAAATACATTCAGCTAGGAGTAATGAGCAGAGAGATAGGTCTGATTCTTTCTCTAGTATATATCAGATAAATTTATCAACTTGCAGTTTATTGCACCTAAGGGTCAACCTTAAAAAGTAAAATTTTAGCAAACAAGAAAAGTCTCATCACAAAAAGACCTGTTAAGCTTTGGAAAGCATTTTTGTTTGCCAGTCAACTACTATGTTAATTTTAACGCTCCAGATTTTGTAAAAGATCAGTTTTGCTTTAGTCCTGCAATGTTAATGACTGACTTTGAACTCATCAATCAGGCTTTGAAGTTCCAGTGCTTTGCTACCATCAAAGGAAAGAAGTTCCTCCTCGTGTTTAGACAGAACTTCTTATGTTCAAGTTTGTGCCCGTTACCTCTTGTCCTGTCACTGGGCACCACTGAAAAAAGACTGGCCCCTTCCTCTTGACACCCACCCTTTAAGTATTTATAGGCATTGATCAGATTCCCCCTCAGTCTTCTCCAGACTAAAAAGCCCCAAGTCCCTCAGCCTTTAACAGCTGCTTGGAGTTATGCTTCCAGAGCACTCAAACAGGCTGCCCAGAGAGGTGGTGGAGTCTCCATCTCTGGAGACATTCAAAACCGTCCTGGACACGTTCCTGTGCAACCTGTTCTAGGTGGACCTGCTTTGGCAGTGAAGTTGGACTAGATGATCTCCAGAGGTCCCTTCCAACCCCATATCATTCTATGATTCTGTTAACCAAAAACCCTCCCTGTAGCTCTAATACACAAACATTTTATTCTCTTATTGAACTTTGATCCACTTTAACTTATTGTACTCTTTTATTTGTAGTGTATGGAGAATTTAGAATATAAATGCGATCTTCACCTTTGCTTTCATACAGTTTTAATAACTGTTAAACTGCAAATCTACTGTACATGGGGGTCAATTCTTATATACTCAGAGTAGCAATAAAATAAGGAACGTAAAATCAGACAACTAGATAATCAGTGATAACAAATAGTTCATCTTCATCTCCAGCCTTCATAACAAAAATGTTACTTTGGGCTTAAAGAGCTGAGGTAGATCAGTAGCTGAGAGATGTTTCAGCCCTTCTTGCCTCTTTTGTTCATGCTTCCAGTAAGTAATTTCTAATTTCATAAATAAAACACACTTCCATTGTTAATAGTCCAAGTTCATTTCTATCAAATAAAATATAGAGACAACATTTTAAAATATTTACCAATAGCTGGCTGAATTGAGCAGCTTTCTCTTGGTTTTTTTTGACTACTACCCAACATGCATAAATATAAAGGTACATCCTCAAACAGAAACCAAGGACAGACTGAAATATCCTACTAATCTACCTCAGGCAAAAGCCTGTCTAAACAGATGGGCTTTGCTCTATGCCTTCAGGTTTTGCTGCATTACTGGTGGAAATTAATTCCAGAGGGGAGAGCCTTCTCTTGAGAATTTGTCATCACCAGCCCCGAGATGTTAAATTCAGTAGCACAGAAAGAAAGAAGCATTTCCCCAGAAAACTGGGACCTAAAGCATCTTAGAGAGTAGCATAAGTTTATTGGCATGTAGTTTTCAGCGGACTCTCTTGAGTTCTAATGACAGGTTGTGCTGTCCACAGCTCATTCTTCCCTTGCAAGCAGCGTGGGAGAAGCTGTCCTGAGCAATGTGCTCACAGTTGTTCTGTATTTGCAGCATCATACTCCAGACCAGCCAGAATTACCAAAACAGACTACTAGGAAACTTAACTGAGAAATCTGGATATGAAGATTGGAAATTAGGTCCGGAGAAGCTGCATACTGCCACAAAGCAAGAGAGGAAGTAATTTCTGTAGAACAAAAATATTTTTAGTGTTCCAACTGTATGTAAGTTTTAATAATTGGTGTTGTATATAGCACCCGTTTGACATAGTCCTTGATCCTGTGAGGACTCATGGGGTTTGGTTGTTTGCTTAAAAGCAAATATAAGTGGAAGATGTTGTTGGCCTTTTCTGTGTATTTGCCTGACAAATTTATGTTTGAGCAGAATTATTTCTTCCTTTTATTTTGTAATCGAACTTTTCATTATAAAAACAGAGTCCTAATGTTCATTTTATATACAAGTTATGCTGAGTATGATGTCATTTTAATTAACGGTTTTCACAAAAGGGAAGACCATAATCAATTAGGGCTATAAAAAAAGCATTTTAAAGCAAATAAAATCAACACAACTTTTCAGAAAATCAACTCCTTTTCAGTAAATGGCGTATTGATTTTACAGCTTGCAATGCATACTGTGTCACTTAGAGAAAATGTCTATTCCAAGTGTCTGCCTACCTCTTGCAAACACGCGTCTGAAAACCTAAATAGTTTGCCAAGGTCTGATCTAATTTATTTACATTACATGTTGTCAACAGCAGTAGGTGGCAATCACCATGGGGCCTCAAAAAAAAAGTGCTTTGAGAGCAAATCTAAAATGGTGACTAAAGATGGGGCTTGCATACAAGATGAAAATGGGCTGTGAATGAACTGGACTGAAAACTCAATTCAAAACTTCTGATTGATACTGTCTTTAATTGGGTCCTTATGAGGATGAAAAGTATTTTCAATCTTAGTAGAGTTCACTAGGCATCATATATAGGAAGACTATGGAATTTAAGAGAGAATGGAGGGTTTTTAAAGATAGTATGAACTCTGTGGTCTGGTTGCCTAAGGAATGGATGGCTTGTTATTCTCAATGATGGGCACAGAAAGTTGGCATGTAATGGTGAGTATGGGGCTGTCAAGGTGTGGGTGCAATCCTGTACTTATGACATCAAGGATCATCTGGATGATGCTCTTAGTCACATTGTTTAGTTTTAGGTAGTCCTGCAGGGAGCAGGGAGCTGGACTCGATGAATTGGTCTCCTTATGGGTCTTTCCAGCTTGAGATATTCTATGGTTCTATGCTTCTGACATCTGAGTCAGACTGACCACAGGGATGACTTTACAATGAACATGATCAGGGGGACTGTTGCACTTGGCTGAGCACCAGATTTCACAGCAGCAGAAGTTACTGAGACTTCCAAAAGGTCCCCAGGCTGCACAGGGTCAATCCCAGGACATTTGAAACATCTTATATGATGAGTAGAAAAAGCACAGCACGCATGTGATAAGGATAAGCACTTAAAATGGAAAAACCCATGATAGAAATATCTGCTGTATCTAATTGAGATCAGGGATATGAAAGTGGGGCATATCCCATGTGCTCGTTACAGATTCAAGCATCTAAGCTGTCAGCTCTGCTGAAGTGGGATATTTTTCTCTTATTCTGACTTGTCATTTCTCTAATAGACCTACTGAACTACCCTAGTCATTTGGTGCTAGTAGACATTTCTTTGAGGACATTTTAAGTCAGGCAAAGCTAAGTGGAGCAGGGTAGATGAGGTGCTACAAAGGGAAACTCCTCAGTTTCACAACAGGTAGATAAGCTGGCAGAAAAAAAATACACATAATTGACCCCTTTTCTGCATACCAAATCAGGTGGGAGCACTAAGATATATTCTGAAGATATGTGTCTGTCATATGCTGCAGGTTAAAAAATCAAAATAAAAGCAGCAGTGAAATCTTGTCACCTCTCCTGGTTCTCTGTGTAAGGGACAGATCTGTGGACTCAATGCAAGACTTAGCCTAGTGCCATGTTAAAGAACTATCTCATTTTAAAACTAGGAAATGGAGGAATGCGGTTTTTTTCCATAACATGCAGTTTTGAAAACATACCACTCAACTTCTATGGTCTTTTTTTTTTTTTTTCTTTCTCTTAATCTCACAATATAGGCTTTATTCTCTTCTCACTTTTTTATCTCCTTTAAAACAAAATGTAACTCTGCTGGCTTTGGCAGACTCATTCCTAAGTTATGCCCTGGAGTAACAAAGTGAATGACAACCCAATATGAAACATATGATTGTGCAGAGTGAATTCCATATTGGCCTGCACCCTGCATAATTGACTGAAGTCAATCTAAGCTGTGTAAGTTATTGCCGAATTTTTTGCATGAAAGAAAAAAAAATAAAATAAAATGAAAGAGCCCATGTCTAGCCTTGCATTTTATCCTAAGCCAAATGGGTAGACAGCTTGCATTTGCCAGCCTTCTCAGAAAGAGCCTAAAGGGACCTGTTTGCCAACATTTGATTCCCTGGCAGCAAGCGTTTTGTACTTTTGTTAATTAGCCAGCACAGGGTGTTTTCAGTTTCCCTGGAATACTCTAGCCAAGGGCAGACTCTATGGACACACATCACAAAAAAGCCACTGACTCCACAGAAATCCATCGAAGAATCCCATGCTTATTGCTTGGAGGATTGGAACAGATGCACTGAAGAGAGGAGTCCAGGAACACAGGTTTTTATGTATGGTTTTATCAGAGTTTAACAACCCTATAGTGGCATTCGTTTGACTTGCCAAGCAGAATGCAATGGTTTCATCTGTATCAGGCACTGAGGCAGAGCAGCTTGTTAGATATTATAAACAAATATGCTACAATGAAAGCACACTTTAATTTGTTAGAAGAAGGGCTAATTTTGTGTCAGAGTCTGAAATATCAGCCCTTATTTAAGGGAGATATAGATGCGTAAGCACACACATTTTGAGATGCAGGCACCTCCTTCCGCACGAAATAAACTGAACTTCTGAACTGCTACCCAGTAGTACTCTGCTGTTTGTGACATGGAAATTTAAACATCCTGTCTAATAATCATAGTGGCTTAAAGAACACAAACTGTGGCAAAAAATGAATATATTTAAGGAAAAATTAGAAAAAAAACACCCAGATGTGCAACTTTTTGTGTATTTGTTGTAAATTACGTCTCACCAGTGCATTAAACTATCTCACTACACTGAGGCATAGAAAGCAATATATGTGGAATAAAACCTGACACAAATGCATTGCACAACAGCCGAAATGCCTAATAATCTTTCTCCAAGATTCAGACACTTAAAAATGACCAAATGAAGCAAGTCCACTAAATCCACTAAATTTTCCCCAAAATGAGGAAAGTTCAGTTGGTTGCAGGAAAATAGTAAATTGCTTTCTACACAGCGAAAGTACACCTGCTAACATTATTGATATGTCAGTGCTGTCTGGTTTTCAATGACTGTTATCTGAGCAGCAATGTTCTCTTCAGAGGAATAAATAACGAGAGAAGAACATCTTGAAAGATTCAGAATCTCTTAAAAATAATTAGAGGTAAATGGAAATTTCTAAAGGATGCATTTAAAACAAACATAAGGAGAGAAAATTTATTCTGGTCCAGGTCTTCTCAGTGGTCCTGTGAGAAAAGGGTGTGCTTAGTATTCCGTATTTCTGACTCCAAAGAAGAAAAAGATCTACTTACTTTTTAATAAAATCCACTTTCCTCTGTTTGCACACTTTCAAATACCTGCCATTTTTTCTAGTAATCAGATATTCAATCGGAAGCTGCTTTTCAACACATCAAACACAGAGGAGCAGATCACCGCTCTGTGCAAACTCTTCCAATTTGATGCGAACTTTGCATCCAAGCTGTTGTAAAGGTGTTGCCATTGTTCCAACAATTATCACGCTCTAATGAATGTATCCCAGCTGAAGACTGGTTTCCTGCAAATGTTTTTAAGGAATTTTCCTGGCAGGAGTGAATTTCAGCCACAACAATCAACCACCTAACTTTGTGAGGACAGTAGCTTTCTGAAAAATAGAGATTACAATATATACAAATGTACTTAACCCTCTGTCAAATGGAAGGAGTTACATTATTTCATCTTATTGTACACCTGTCTGAGAGCTAGAGGTGAAAAGCAATATACAGAAGCATACAGCATAACAGGCCAATGGACCAACTAATATTTTGACTTTGACAGTGACCTGTAAAAGTGCTTCAGAAGGGCATTTAAGATCTTTGTGACACAGTGAAATAATACGTCCACAAAAGGAAAATTTCCCCTATTCTCATCATACTGCTGGTTGAAAAGTATGATTTTTAGGTAAAACAGGTGCATGAAATCAATAGGGAACAATTAACTTAAGAACCATCCAAAACCTTTTCAAGAGAAAGCAGAGAAATTAATTTTGTCTTTGATTTGTAAATAATTTGTGTCGATTAAAAGAAAAAGAATTTGAATTTCAAAGCTTTCAAATAGAGCACTTCTACAAAAGCAATGAGAAAAAAAAAAAGGTTATTAAATTCTATAACAGCCACTTAACCCTAAGTATTCTGTGCCTTTCTATACGTAATTTTCCTTCTCCTTGAATGCGCTGTATCAGCAATGCTCTCCATTGATGATTACCAGCGTCTTGTCCCTGGAGTCCAGCTGAGGTTGCAAAAACTTCCAGCAAATTCAGGGACAATGGCCTGAGAAAAACCACAGTGGCTTTTTTTCTTTTTAATTTTGCTTCTTTTTTTATTAAGATTTAACTGAGCTTTGTTTCAGAGTAGTGGACTGTGAAACTAGGATAGGAAGATTAGACTTTGCTGGGAAAAAGTTATGTATGAAATATTACTATGACAAGGTTGTGTGGATAGTTTGTGATGTGTGAAATGAAATCCCTACTCAATGTGCCTAGGCAATGCAATTAGTGCTATCCTGGTCAGGGATTTCTTGTTAGAACTGAAAAAATCTGTCCTGAAAACCAAGTACCTGATGCATACTTATTTAAAGCCCAACTTTAAGAAAAAAAAAAATAAAATCCTTAAGATATCCTCTCTGATTTATCATTTTTATGTAACTATCATGTGTTAAAATGAATGGTTATTTTCAATAAACTTTTGTGGGTAAGTTCTGAATATCTAACAAATTCTTGATCAGAATAACAAATGCAGCAAGATAATGAACTTTTTCTGGGACTCAGTCAATTTGCAAAGGTGTGGATACTCAACCTGACTAGGAGGTTTCCATTCCATTAAATTAATTTTTAATAAAGAATACCAACTTTAAAAAAATCAACAATTTCTACAGAAGAAATTATTATTTTTTCTGAGAAAGAACCCAAACCACAAAACAAAGCAAAAAACAGCCCTGAACATTGTCCCAGGAAAATTAAAACATGGGGTACCAGGCAGAAATTACTTTATCCTGGAAAGGGAAGACAAAACTGACAGAAGGTTTTCTCAGCTGAAAACATGAATTCTGTGTCTTCCCTTCTGATGATGAAATCTAATCTTTTTTTCCTGTTTTCTTCCAATTCATAACGAAAGAAAATATTTTCAAAAATGGCACTGGTGGAAAACAAATTCATATTTTCCATCCTACCATAACCATCAGAAGCCATACAAATAGACTACTGAGACTAAAGTGGACAGGCTGCTTCTGGCAATTAGTCTTTCTCGTAATCTTAATATTATTTAAGATAGAGCTACTTATTTCCTGGCTTCAGGGCTCAAGCAGTTCATAAAGTTTTGTTCTGACCGTGTGCACAGAGATGAAACCCATATTTACGTTATTTTGTCCTTGCTGTAAGGACAGTTTAAATCAATGATAAAAATATTAAAAAAAAAAGATAAAATAATAAAACTTCTGACAATTTAAGCCTGTGTGAGAAATATGCTTGAACCAATTTTCAGATTAAAACAGCACAAAGACTGTACACAGTAGTAAATCACGTGGACTCAGGAAAGTTCCCAGGCACCAGGTACTTGCTAGTTCAGTATGTTGTTAATATGTTCTTTGGCATGAATTTTGACAGTCTTTCTGTACAGTTCCCTGATACAGTTGGCTAGCAAAATATTCCAAAAGTGGTTCCCAATAGCCAGCTTCTACACCTTGTATTGAAAGCCAAGACAGGTTACTTGGCCTCAGTGTCTAGAAACATTTCTGGCCATGTTCAATTTACTAGTAGCCAAAATGTCCTGGCTTTTGGCTGTCCAGATGTTGTGTGTGTTCCCTGGACGTATGTGTGCCCTTGTCTGTCCATAAGGGTAGCCAGAAAACACAAGTTTACTTTGACTGTCTCCATCTGAAAACGTAAAGGGGTAAAAAAGATGACTATAAAAAAATAACTAGAAGTTCTTTAAAAAGTGAAGGCGAGATTGAAATCAGGGTCTCCAAATGCTGAATCTCTAGTTATTGCAAACTAATCCCATGACTTTGTCCCTAGGACAACCTGGAGGGACACAGTCAGAGAAATACCCATAAGCAAAAAAGTAAAACAGAAATCGGGGTGGGAACTGGTCTGGAAAGAAACTATGAATTCCATGTTCATTAGAACAATTTGAAATAAGATCTGAAATCAATTATTTCATTCAGAGGGTTAAGGATAGATGGAGAGAAGAGGTACTTTGACCAGAATAAAGTTTAAATTTTTGTCGTTTGTAAGAGATGCATTTATGTCCCTGTAGCTTTGTATTATTGTTGATGAAATATAAACTAAAAATAAAAAAAAAAAAAGGAAAGACATGTCATAACACAAATTCTCAGACAGATAAACTAAACTCCCTTTACTTCCATACTTTTGACTACAGTATCATCCTACCTGTTTCTGTCTTTTGCAATATCTTCTCAGACACCCAGATTATAAATTACCTACCAAAAAGATTGTTTTCCTTACTGTACATTGTTTAGCTCAGGAGAGCTCTCGTTCTTGTTAAAATCTACAGGTGGATTATGGTTACTAATAATTCTAATTTATTAGGCATTTAAAGAATAGTTCTATCTTCAAATTAATACAACTGCTTTGTTTGTTTGGACTCTTTGAATCGTGAACCAGATCTTACAGACATTGTTCAAATTAAGACAAACTGGTTCTTATCTTGGCTGTATCTTCAAGAAGCTATCTAAATATGTGTTATCAGGAAATAAAAATTTAAAATATTCCTTACTTTTTATGAAGTTGGAAAGACAAAACATGAGACAGCTACATAAAAAGGAGGGTCTAGATAAGTTAAAATGAGAATGTTAAAAGAGAGATGCTGAAGTGGTAAATCTCTAATGACTTGCTGGGAATAAACCTCAATTCCAAACCAGGGGGAAATGCAGTTCAAAGCAATTTCAAAACTGGAAAATGAATAAACATTCTGATGAATCTTGGTTTGGGAATCAATCGCATGGTTCTTTGCAAGGAGTAATCCTACCGAAACTACTACTGTAGAATGGTTATATGTATAAGGAGGAATAGCTGGTTGAGATGAGATTACAAACCTTAATCTAACACAGGTTCCTACTGTGGCATATTTACCAGGTAGCCGAACAATTCTTTTATAAGGAACTATTTGCAAGCTTGTGACCTTTTCCTTCTTTTCATTCCCTTTTCACTTAAATTATCACTCTAAATATATCAAAAGGGCTCTCAACAATCTGATAACTTGGAACTACATATTGAATAGAAGAAGCATTGATTTGAAAAGAAAAAGAAAAGTATTTTCTTAGAAGTTCTACTCTGCAAGGATTTTGTGTCTGCCAAGAGTTTAAAAACTGATACGTACTCAATGGAAATAGTTATTATGCAAAGAATAAAAGATTTTATCAACAGTTTGTTGTTGGTATGCTAATTATGGTTTTCGTACTCTACAAATGCTTTACAAACAAAGATTTTGAACACACAAACTAGAGCTAGCTGAAATGCTTTTTGATTCAAATGATATTCAACAGAATTGAGTGCTAAATAAAAGCTTTTTGTTTGCTTTGTTTTTTCTTCCCCCCCGCCCCCCAAAAATTATCAACCTTTCTTGGTAAAAAATAATCACTCCAAATTGCTAAAAATTGAAAAATGTTGATTTTTCAAGACCTGAAATATTTTTGATTGAATGTCTCTACTGTGTCTCAGGGAAATCACCACTGAAGCCACCACTCCTGTAGGACCATTTTCTGCAAAATGCTTAACAGTTCTGTAACTACCAATGAACACACTTAGTTCTCCCACTGCGTTTTGATCTTTTCTATATCCTTTGTCTCCTGCAGCCTCTGTTGGAGGCTTTCACCTCAAAGTGTCAGATGGGAAAGCCTGGTTGTGTAGACTGCATGTGCTAAACCCCATATAAACAACCTTAACTTGTTAAGACAGTTAAGGTCTTACTAGAGAACACCACAAGTCTTTCATGTATAGCTGACTACTGAAATTGTCTGCAGGTCCCATTACCCGAATAACGCATGTGGCGAATAGACTTCGATGTCTCTTCACTAAATCATAAAATGCCTTCTGCTTTATGAACTTTACCTGTAGAAATCCCTATGAATGGTACAAATAGCAACACAAAAGAACTCTGTTTCTGCTGCAGAAGAACTTGGTTTGGAAGGGACCTCAGTACATGATCTAGTTCAAAACGGTGCTTAAAGGCCAACTTTGAAAAAGGTTCAAAAAGAATTGAGTCCTTAGAGTGGAGCTCATATCATGTAAAATGCAAACATCACCAATGCAGGCGGCTGGTGCTCAATGGAGCTGACCCAAGGACATGTCTAGAGCCAACTGAGATGGCCCAAGGAGACCCTTCCAGGCTTCCTGCTAATGCTCTGGATAGGCATGTTATCACAGAGGTCCTGGCTCACCTCTGCCATGTTTTGTAGGTGCCTTTGGACATTTCAAATAGCTCTAGGGGCAAATCTCTTGTCAATGCCATCAAAGAAGTCTATACATCCATTCAGCTAACCACATGTAGGTGTTGGCTTCAAGGAGAGTGGCATAGTTCTCTGAACTGAGGATCAACCGCATCCTGGGCTGCATCAAGAGAAGTGTCGCCAGCAGTTCGTGGGAGGTGATTCTGCCCCTCTGCTCTGCACTCGTGAGACCCCACCTGGAGTAGTGTGTCCAGCTTTGGAGTCCTCAACACAGGAAGGACATGGATCTGTTGGATCAGGTCCAGCGGAGGGCCACAAAGATGATCAGAGGGGTGGAGCACCTCTCCTATGGAGACAGGCTGAGAGAGCTGAGGTTGTTCAGCCTGGAGAAGAGAAGTCTCCGGGGAGATCTTATAACAGCCTATCAATATCTGAAGGGAGCCTACAGGAGAGCCAGAGAGGGACTCTTTGTCAGGAAGTGTAGTGACAGGACAAGGAGCAACTGTTTTAAATTGGAAGAGGGGAGATTTAGATTAGATATTAGGAAGAAATTCTTTACAGTGAGGATGATGAGACTCTGGAACAGTTTGCCTAGGGA
>JAOXNO010000001.1:206634235-206654918 GCA_028565335.1 Limnodromus scolopaceus
GAGTTGGACTAGATGATCTCTATGGTCCCTTCCAACTCTAAAAATTCAGTGAAATTCAGTGAAATTCAGTGAAATTTATAAATCAGAACTAAGGAAATCTTTAAGAGAAACATACCCTGGAAACATTTAGTGTGTAAATGTTCATATTTTTGAAGCTATCTGGTTTGTTTCTCTAATCAACTCTTAGTTTGAGACAGAAATAAATGCTCTGAAATACTGACAGTTTCTGAAACACGTACGGATTCACCCCAGTTACAGCCCAAACCACAAATTCCAGCTTCAATATAAATGAAATGATGAGTTAAGACACTAATTTCAATTAACATTAACTGAGTTCCTGGAACACTAAGCTAGAGAGACTACATATTCTCTGGCTTCTTGTGCAAACACTTCATGCTGCCATTCCTATATGGGCTTATAGACTTTGCATATAACACATCTTTTTACTGTAATTTCAGTATTGATTCTTTCTTATGAAGGCAATGGACCCTATTTTCTGACAGTTTAAGGTCAAGTCTCAGCAGAGTTATGATGAGGTGAGTGGCCTAAGGAGAGCTTATGTCACTATATACTAATTCTAATTAATCTGCTGTGGCACTCTGGTCAAGTCACTTTCTCTGTAGCACTATTTATGTTCTCATTTTTCATTTCTTTCATCTAATTGGATAAAAAATCTCTCCGTCTTTAGGGCAGGGACTGTTTTTCATGCATATCTTGTCAGGACAGAAATGTTCATAAACAAAACAAAAATAAACAATTGTATTAAATATTTTGCTTTCAACTGGACTTTGAAATGGGTCACAATCTTTGGATGAGGAATTAGTCTGCTACAGATAAGCTCACTTTCTGCAATAGCAGATAATTCTTATCTTGAACAAGTTGTAATGTCAGCCAATATTATCATTATCAGACTTCAAAAATAGGAGATAGCTGAAAGAAAGTAATTTAGAAACAAATATACTGAACTCAAAAAATGTGACAGCAGCCTGAAAGAGTAATTGTGGGGCTCTACAGTCAATATTGCCTCTGTATATCTCAGCTTGTTGATTGACTGGCAAAAACATTTTTAGCTACTTCTGTCATTTTAAATTTAGAAATATTTTTACTTCCTAATATACTTGGCATTGTATCCTTTGTGTTTCAAAACTTTTTTCTACTGAGATCCCAATTTGGCAAAATAATTAATTATAGAACAAAGATTAAACAGAATATATAATTTTTCTCTTTGTTAATAAGACACAAAACCATTTCTGTGAAGCTGGTTGTGAGCGGAACTGGGTGGGAAATAATTTTGAAACAACGATCCATGTAGCTACCAAGTCTGGGTTCAGGGTAAAACCCAAACCTTCCAGGGCTGTCAGCAGACATACAAAAATAATCTTCATTTCAGCAATGTGGGCTCCCTTGTTAGATGTATCATTATGGGTTCAAATACTTGATTTAAAGAAAAAAAAATAAAAAGGAAAAAAAGAAAAAAAAGAGAAGAAACCCTTGAACATGAGTTCCCCTTCCTAGCCATGCAACCTCTTATGCAGACATCTGGCATGGGATAGGGCAGTGGAGTATTATGTCTTTGAGAATAGCTTCAACACCCCCCTATCCCCATCCTGCTCCCAAAATTAGAAGACCCCCTTTTACCTGGTAAAACATTCCTTTATCTAATTAACATTCTTCTAAAAAATAAAAAATAATTTTAAAAAATTATTGGTTTCAATAAACTTCCATTTAAAGCAGCATTTCAGAGCTTTTATTCAGCCTGAACTTATGTGAGCTGGGAAAATTATAATAAAATCAGTACCTACTCCCAGGAAAGTATCCTATTTTATACTTAATTACCATAAAACAGTGTTGAAAACTCCAAGACAATAATTTATTCTTGACCGTCAATAGAAACCCAAATATCTACCTATCTGTATATACACTTGACTGAGACAGGGATCTCATTACCAGTTGGTAACAGATAAATTCATGTCTCAAGAAATGGTTCTTAAGATTTTATATAAATATCCAGTCACTAGGCACAAGACAATTACGATTCAAAATTATTTCACTAGTTTTTTCAGTGAAATAGTCTTTCTCACTTAAATAAAAGAAAGAAAAGCCAAGGATTTTCTCTTTTTGAAGAGTGTTTAAAGGGTTAAGGCAATTTTAATAAAAGATTGTTCTTGCCTTATACTGCTTAATTCCTTTGAGATCTTCATATCTCTGGAAAAATAACACAGCACCTTAGTTTTTTATAAATGTCTCCATTGATTTTTATCAGTTTCAATTGATCTGCAACAGAGTAGCATTTATTAGGGTAAAATAATTGGCAGAGACCTTGACCGCATTGAATGTATTTTTCATAAGACATTCTGACTACTCTGGCATCACAGTTGGGCCAAATATAACCCAGGGCTGTGTCTTCTCAGTAGTGAAAACAGGTCCTTTTCCTTTGTAATAGGGACAGAGAACAGAAATATCTTACCATGAGGTTAACGTCATCGAATTTCAACCATTTACATTGTAGGCATTTAGATCTGAATTAATTTTCTAAACACTAAGGATAATTGAGATCAAAAGGCATTCAAAGAACATAATTCTTCCCCTCTTGTGGTAGATAATTAAAATAAAATCTATAAATTTCACTTCCAAAATGTCTTTTTTCTTTCCAGCCGCTGTAGGAGTCTGGCCAACTGGTTCGGGTGCAGATATCTACATTTAAAGGAAGGCAAGATTACTCCAGATCCTCTGTGTATCACTCCCTCAGTGATTCAGTTCAGTAATTCCTTACCGACTTCTACAGCTGTAACCTGGTCATGACAGTTTGCCCACCTGCATTTTATGAGAATTTGTTTGGTGTTTTTAGAATCCAAGGCTTCATGAATAAAGGAATACAAAGAATTTTTAATAGAATATAACAACCTACAAAGTTCTAGCTCTATAGATTGGGATAAGGGGGGAAAGAGGGGGCAAGTCAAAAATTTTACCTGTAAGTCGTAATGTCTCAAACACCAGAAAGAGTAGAAAAAATTTCCAATAGTGTAAATGAGCATGAGAACTAACAACAGTCGCCCACCAAAAGGGATATCAATATAGACTTGTTTAACCTTGTAGAACTAGTTTGCTTCTATTTTCTAGATTCATAAATCTTCAGCATCACACCTATAAACAGACTTATCAAGACACAAGGTAAATTAATTAAAAAAAAAACTACTGAAGAATCTACATTTTCATATTTTTTATGCCTGTGTGATATTTGTGCATGTGTAGATGAGTCTATCAACAACAGAAATAAAAAGCAAAACTCTGCTGGAAAAGTAGAAGACTCTTCTCTTTGCAAAACAAGATCCACCACAAGCATTTCCTATACCATAGCTTATAAAAAGAGCATGAGGACAGAAGATGGGAAAGCTCCCATTTTTCTAACCAGGTAAAATCTAAAAATTATCAAGGGACATAAACAAAAATCAATATGAAAGGTTTTGTTTTGTTTCTTTTTTCTTCTTTATTTTCCCCTTTCTCTTCACCTCAACTAAAGGTGTCACTTGAATGTGACTCAATCATCAAATTGCCAAGTGTAACACAAAATCTCTTGCAAAGATTCATCCACACAAACAGAATAAGAACTCCAGATTGTCCCAAAACTAGTTGCATTGCATCTACTTTTGGAAGAAGGACTTCTCACAAGCCTTACGAAGGGGAAAAGTAAGAAAAATAAAGTGTCCCATTGGTTTATGCACTCTCCTGGAATGCTGAGAAGTCCCAGCCAACCCCTGTTCAGAGGAAGAGCCTGCATCCCCCAAATGCATGTAGATGACTGTTGTGTGTGCATATGATTGACAGTTATTTTGTGATTACCTCTCCCATAGTCTTTACTAAAAATGTGATTCTGATCTGTAAACTGTTTCTCAGTCCACATCTCATCCAAAGAGGACAGAGAAAGAAAAATGTCTCAGTAGATAAGTCATGTTTTCTATTGAGTAGTAATAAAAAGATCTGTGAGAAAATTTTGTCTTTTTTCAGTAGCAGCCCAAAATGTGATTGACTTAGTTCTGTGAGGAAATTATATGCACCAAAATCAACAATGAAGTAGACAACAGAATGCCACAGACAATCTAAAATGATTGTAGTAAACCGTAACCAATGACAGACAGTTTTCTGCAAAATTAATTTCTGATCTCTTAGTCCTAATCCTCAGGGAAGACTGAAAAATTTCTTGAAAAGAGAAGCTTGAGAGTAAATAATCATAATTTTAATACTAAACATCATGAACTGAATAAATCATAGATCATAAAATGGCTTCAGTTGGAACGGTACTTGGTATTCTCTTAGTGACGTCCCTGATAAAAGTCCCCAGTAAGCAGTACACCTTAGAGAGTGTGTCAGGTCAGCAAATGGATGCCTCCCTACGTCTCAGAAGAGAGTTGCCCATAGCTATCACCCACCTCCTTTTCTTAGTTACACTGGTTGTTATACAGGGGGCAGATTGGGCTGCCTTACACAGCTCCAGCATCTCTCCTGATGTGACTGGTCTTTCTTCTTCCATCTGCAGAGCAGTGAAGTGGTTCTGTAAGGGCACCTCTGTTTTGGGGGAAAGTGTCTTCCTCCTGCTGGTCCTTGCTGCTACAGGTTTCTATTCTTCTACATTACTGGCCCCACTACATTTTACATGTGCTGGTGTGGGAGTTTTTGGTTGTTTGGCCATTGGCTGTGGGTCTACTGCAGACCACACTTGGAACCAACTATCTAACTCTTTCTCAGCCTCACTGATGCTATACAGCCTTCTCACCTCCTCCTGCAGCTCAGCCCCTTGCTGTAGGAAGTCCTCCACCTGGGCGCAGTTTTTGCAGGCAGGTCTGCTCCCTATCCCTGCAGCCTGAGGTCTGCTCTGCAGCCTCTCTCTTCAGCAGCTCTGTCTAGGGGGAGGTATCAGCCACTGCTGGGGTAGATGACGCAGACTCCACAGGCAGAGCTGCAGCCTTTGCTCCCAAACGAGTGTATGACATATTACAATTTAAGCATGTCCCTCCCTGCTAGGAATTGTCTCTTCTGCAGATAGATACTAATTTTCATGGTTTTTTAATCAGGATGTGTATTGTGGATGTGGTTGTTCCAATTTGTAGAATGCAGCACTTGCAAAACATTGTCTACACTGATAGGTGTGATTGTAACGTTAGGGGTTGAAATTTTGGAGGCTACGGTAATCAAAGAAAACTAATAACCTGATAAACCAGTAGGAATCTAAACATATTTGGATTGTGATTCCAAGCTGAAATGAGGTTGTGGAAGAGTTTGTTTGTTTGGGGTTTGTTTTGTTTTGTTTTGTTTTATTTTAAGTTTTTTTCCTGTGAAAAGTAGCATTAGCTTAATCTGATGTCATGGGAAGTGGCTACAATTCAGTGGCAATATCCGTAAAGAAAGTAAAAATGTCCTTAGCTGATAGATGTTCTGCACTGGCTTGTGAAGCACAGCTGGTGTGTTTAAGTCTTTGGTTCATTGGCTCAAAGACCAGTGACTCTCAGCATGTCCCAGGTTTGTCAGTTGGGGAGTTGAGCCCATTAGAAATTCCCACTGCATGCACACACCATGCAGTAGACCACAGGAACGAGCTGTGATGTAGTTCTAATGAAGCAAATTCTTCTGCAGTGGGAACTGTCCAGTGGTTATCACCAAACTTCATCTGTAAATTATTATTCTCTTGGTGAGAACACTGATTTACACCTCAAAGATAACTTTCCATAAAGAATTTGCTCCACTTCTGTTTTATTTGTTTGTTCTTCTTTCAATAATGTCAAAATGCAGTGGAGGAAATGCAATAAAAGGAGATTTACTTTTTGCAAAGCCTGGTGGCCTTGATCTTCCATTACATGCAGTACGAGGTGTAATAAAACAATTAGAAAATTCTGACAGGTATTTTAAAAATATTTTGTACAATTTTTGAGAAAATCTGATCTGGAAAACATATTAAAAAAAAAAGTTCATTAAACAGTAATGAAATGCATAATACACATAGTATACTGCAAGTTTTTAGGTTTTGTTTTGTTTTTAATTTACAAGCTATTTTCAATCTCTCTAGGTTTTTAAACAACTCATCTTACAGAAAGTGTGAATGCCATGTATTTCTCACAGCTCCCTGTGTAACTTTCAGATAGTGAGTATCTCCAAACCAATCCATAGTTAACCACTCTTCCTAACTCCTCTGTAGAATAACATAAAATTCCCTTCTGTCTTTTGGAGAATGGAAAACAAAGGAACTGGGATTATTTGTCTAACACAACACATCTTTTGCCAATGAGCCATTTTGGAATGTGGTAGAGAAGGTTCCTATTCTCTGACAGGGTAGCAGACATCTTTAAATAAAAAGAAAGAAATTTAAAAAAAAATGTGTACATGGACATCAGAGAGAAAAGGAGCAAAAGCAAAATAGCACAGTCTTTAACTATAAGAAGGTTTATATTGCACCATAAAATAAGAAAACTGTCACCAAACTTTGTCATCAAGGCTACAACTCATACACAAAGATAAGTGAATAACCATGCAAGTCGATAGCTGTAATCTCCACCTTGGTTTGCATTCTCAGCATAGGAAGTTTTCTGTTCAAATGAATAAATTAGGATCCAAATGGACCTGTATGAATTTGCATGACATTACTGGTGACAAAGCCTGTTGTTACTGGCGTAAAACACAATTCAAGGCTAAGTGCAACTTAGTAAATGATATGATTACCTTTTCTGCATAGTGTTACCATTAAATGGTTAGATGAGAAGTAAATTGCAAGCTAAACCTTTTCATAATCTTGAAAATATAAAATCTCTGTTGGGAAATGTATATGTGGTGGTTAATCAACAGATTATATATTTCTCAAACAGATATAAACTGATGCCATTGCAGCTTCCTATCACAATTTTCTGCTCTGCAAAAAAAATTTATAAGCGTTATAAGAATAAAAGTTATTCTGAGTTTCCACCATTTTTTAGTTTTGGTCAGACTAAAAATAACTTAGAGGAAGAGCTTTGCAATAAGAGGTTCAAAAGCATCTCTTTTAGTCCACCATAGAAACAAGAATCACAATGGTGGGGAAAAAAAAAAAAGAAAAAAAGAAAGAAGGATATCTCTACAAAGCTAATGCAACTATTATCAGTGAAGTTGTTAAACAAAAAAGACTTTTTTAAAATCAATCGAATGTCTGCACTTGTTATTTTTTACAGTAGAATAAGTTTTTGTCTCTCTTAACCCACTATAATAATTACTATCATTACTCATTTCCATCACAGGAAGCACCTAGCTGGTCCATAAAGATCAGGCTGTATTATTTACAGTATAGAGAATTAACAAGACAAGACTGTTGTTTTCCAGACAGCTCATAATATGAGTGAGAGGAACTGAATCTATACTAATAAATTAAAAAGCACCAAAACATATCTCCAGGAACTGGAATTTAATTGCCTATGCTGTGAAATTGTCAGAATGATCTTTAGCATGTTTCTGGACAAGTCCAAGTGGCACTCTTCAAAATGATCCTGAAGTCTGAATAAGGAGGAAATATGAACCAGAGACAATTCCCAGGCTACATTTTGAGTTCAGCCATCTATATTTTTTATTTTATTTTATTTTATTTTATTTTATTTTATTTTATTTTATTTTATTTTATTTTATTTTTTAAGCATGAGCAGGGGATGCTGAGAGTCAGAGAAAGCCTTGCATGTGTTTAGATTGTTCACATGGACATAGACAAAGGGGACAATACTTGCATGACAGGGATAAATGGATGTAAGACTTAGGAAATAAATACTAACAGTTTAGGCTAAAGAGCTCTTCACAGAGCATGAACGCAGACTCCACAGCACTGAGTATCTATTCAGAATCCAGCCTCAGTTTCCCTCAAAAGTCCTCCAGAATGAGGTACTCCAAAAGTGCTTCTTTGAAGTTTTTACCCTTCAGTTATCTTGGGACAGCCAATAAAATCTTTTTGCTTTTTTGTAATTGAAATCTGGGACAATAAAGTATCAATTTTTTCTAGAGTTCCAAATGGTTCACTTCCAAATTGCTACCATAATTCTCAGCTTGCCCATGAAGTAGTAAACTGTCATTATTATCACCCCCTTGCTCTCCTCCTCATCTGGGCAAAGGATGAACAAAGTTCCTTGGGCTCTGCTAATCTCGTATGTTGCAGGGGACTAAGGCTATCTCAGGGATCCATGCACTCACACGCATCCTCTGGCTTGCTGTCTTCAGTTCCTTGAAGTTCACAATTAGGAGAATACAGGTCTGGTTGTTTCTATTCTTAACATATTCTCTGCTTTTTCACCTAGACAATTACATCTCTCTTCCTGTTCCTCTGATCAAGCTCATATTCCAACTTAACGAATGTATTTTTCAAAGGTATGTCTGCAATGACAGTGCAGTAATGTAGTTAAACATGGATTCTTCTTATTTCCATTTAAATAGTCCTGTTGAACTCACTAGACCTCTTCATGCCCTAAAATTGACGACTTTTAAAAAGTATTTTTCTTGAAAGTAAGAAAAAGGACGAATCTTGTAGCCTTTATCTAATGATGGTGAAGTTACAAAGTTTGTTACACTTATATATCTACGTATGTTTTAGGTGGGTTTTTTTATTTATTTTTTCACTTAGCTTTGCATAGCGTGTCTACTTTGGGGTGGCCTGCATTAGAAACTTCTTCCCTTTCTATTTTATTGTCTAAGGCAGTCATGGTGGATTTAGTACTTGAAAAGTGGGTAATCTCTGTGGATGAGACACAGACAATAGTACATGTTCTGAAGTTGCTAACATAAAATCCACTTGCATGATTAACATAAAATAATGCATACTTCTTAGCATTAGAGACACAAGAAGAGATTTAACTTATTAAACCGTAATGAGATGAAGTTCCATTCTCATCTGCCTTTTCCTAGTTATAACAGTTAATAGAAGGAAAACCAATTTAATTAAACTTCAAGAAAGGCTAATCCAATAATGTTGTGAAATGGATTTACCTTGACTTCATGTCAGAAATCTTCTCCCAGATTACTCTTCTAAAATGAATCTGATCTTAATATTTCTACAAATTATCTCACTGGAGTCATGCAGGATTCAGTGTAGGGTCCTGCCGATTCATCAGTTTTTATGGAGATAAACCTGTGACTGCTCAGGGCCGTGTGGCTATGGGGACTCTTCTGATGACAAGAAATGATCCTTTCAGGGGTACAACACAAAAATGGGTGAAATGGAAGAAGTCTTCCAGCCCAGAAAATTATAGAGACTCTGAGACCATTACAGGATTCGAAGTTTTATTTCTAGGCAGATCTAAATAATTCACATCTTTTTGTTCTTCTAGATTGCATTGCATCTCTAACTTATTATACAAATGGTTTTGTTGTATCTGGAAAGAGTTTCTGTACATGTAGAAGATTTTATAAGAAGAACTTACAGTAAGTATATGTAATATGAATAATAGGAACAGACAAGTTACAGCTACTGAATTTTCACTGAGAAAAACTGGCTCTATTTCTTTTCATTGTTACATATTTTATGGTAACTTTCTGTCTTTAAGGAACACAAAATGATGATATTAATACAAAGTATCTATTACATAGTACAGTGGAAATACAGAGTAATCTTAAGCATGGAGAATGACTGCTATTTATAAAAATGTGTAATGTAACAACATTCCTAGCACCCAAAGCCTCAAAATTCAAGTGCAAACCATATGGCAATAGGATAATGCAGTGCCCATACTTGAGGCCACATCATGAACACATGGCTGGACAGGTTCTCCTTGCCATGCACAATGGCTGCATTTACTACTAGAAATAATGAGGAATTTTCTCACATTATATAGGAGGGTGTAGCTGTACAGACATCTAATACCTTCACTAAAATACTTAAGTATATATAAATCTATTAAGTGGGAAAACCAAACAAAAAACCAAACCCACCTTTAAAATGTGATTACTCCTTATTAACTAAAGGCAAACACGAAACAAAAGCAATATGTATTTCCACACCATTAGTTCATCTATTTACTAAATCAGAAAGCTTAAAATTATGAAAAATGATGCTTTTTGCCCAATAAGCTCAACAACTCCAGGTGAATGTTATGGCCCTGCACGGAGGACATGGATTCCACCCAGCACTACCAAGGTTATGCTCAGTAGTGGTGTACCTATTTTGTTTGTATAACTTATCACAGCCTTCAAATGCTTGCACAGCATTTTTGAAATCTAATCATTGCAAACACAACATGGAAATAACCTGGCTGGTTCTTCTACTGGTATTAAAAAACCCTGTGTCCTTTCTCTGACCCACTGTCAATGCCATAGTACTCAAACAAGAAGAAAGAACTGGCAGGCGGTTTGGGAGGAGTACTGTGGCCAGTTCTGGGCTCCCCAGTTCAAGAAGGACAGGGAACTGCTGGAGAGGGTACAGCAGAGGGCTAGAGAGATGATTAGAGGGCTAGAACATCTCTCTTATGAGGAAAGGCTGAGGAACTTGGGTCTTTTTAGTCTGGAGAAGACAAGAGGAGGGATCTGATCAACACCTATAAATACTTAAAGGGATGGTGTCAAGAGGATGGGGCCAGTCTTTTTTCAGTGGTGCCCAGTGACAGGACAAGAGGTAACGGGTGCAAACTTGAACATAAGAATTTCTGTCTAAACATGAGAAGGAACTTCTTTCCTTTGAGGATTGCAGAGCACTGGAACAGGCTGTCCAGAGAGGTGGTGGAGTTTCCTTCTCTGGAGACTTTCAAAACCCACCTGGACATGTTCCTCTGCAACCTGCTCTAGGAGGACCTGCTTTGGCAGTGGAGTTGGACTAGATGATCTCCAGAGGTCCCTTCCAACCTCATACCATTTTGTGATTCTCTGATAAAGGACAACAGGTAAGTGCTGGCAAAGACATATTTAGGCTTATATTGGCTGGTATCTCAAACCATGAGCACAAAAAATCATATTGAAGGACTGAGATCATGGCAGTGGAGCAGCAGTGGGTCCCCACTGATAGATTACAAAGATAGACAAGATGCTGATATTACCAACGGGAATTGAAAAAAGAAGAGTGAGAAAAGAAAAAGAAGAGACAGAAAGGAGAGCAGACTAATAATATAAATAGATTTGGAGAAAGTATTGAGTATTATTTAACCTTATTCCAATTACCCTGCTACTCAGAAAAAGAGGCATTTATCTGAAAACAGAAATAAAAGCTTAGAGGGAAGGAAACAAAAAATGCTAGTTTGTCATTTGTAGTTATAAAGGACATTTTAAAATTTATTTTTATTTTTATTTTTTTAAAAGAAAGCTATGACAGAAGTTCAGATAAGATTAAGGTCTGCAAATGGTGACAGGTTATCCAATGGGATTCATTCACAGTTAATCAGCTAAATAAATTGAGGTAAGATTAGTCACCTAAACCAACTACGAACACAATTTCAAAGTTATATGGCAAAACTCATTTGCACCCAGTCGTTCCATTTGTGATAGTAATATTCAAAAGTGGCTGCAGAACAGAAGCACTTGAATTCTGGAAGGAGAGTTTATCAAACTTATTTGAAAAACTAAAATAAAATGAAACAAAAAAATTATGCCTGCTAGGTAAAGTATGGTTGAATTTATATTAAAAATTAGCATAGTATCACATGTCATCATGATTAAAAGTTAAATTTTATGCAAGATGGGTGGATTAAGTCCTATGATAGAGGGATTAAATCTGCTTTACTAACAGATTGCAAAATGCAATTGTTAATTTTGTGCAAGAAGAACTCATTACACAAGGTCACCCAATAATAGCACTCTTGTTCCACTGCTATTTAATATTCCTAGTCTTGATTTAGATGACAAGATAAAGGTATTTCTGATTAAGTAAATGGATAACACAAAAAACCAACCAGTGGGACTGTAAAACATGAAGGACACTTGGTTGCTGCTATGAGACAATCTGAACTGCTGAGTTTAAAGATCACAGTCCAAGGAAACATGAAGATAAAGGTTTGTGCAAAGAAATGGATTGGAAAACAAAGGAAAATGTATATTGAGTTGGAATATTATGCCTTGGACCCAAAATATTCTGGGGGAAAAAAGGGTGCGATCATGACTGGATATAACTGGAAGTGCCAGTAGCTGATACACCCAAAGCATTGCTGGATGAACCCCTCATTGTGTGCAGACCAGACTCCACTATAAGAACCAGGCTTTAACCCAGATATTTATCCCATACCAAATTAAATTAGATGGCCACAATGATTTGAGTGTAGAGTGGGCTTTGTGTAACCTAGAGATTAGATGTCACCCAGAAGTTAACCAGTTAGTTTCATAGAATCATAGAATGGTTAGAGTTGGAAGGGACCTTAAAGATCAACGCGTTCCAACCCCCCTGACATGGGCAGGGACACCTCCCACTAGACCAGGTTACTCAAAGCCCCATCCAGCCTGGCCTTGAGCACCTCCAGGGATGGGGCATCCACAGCTTTTCCGGGCAACCTGGGCCAGTGTCTCACCACCCTCACAGTAAAGAATTTCTTCCCAAGATCTAATCTAAACCTCCCCTCTTTCAGTTTAAAAACATTAGCCCTCATCCTATCGCTACACTTCCTGATGATTTCCTAATTCCCTCAGCAGTTAATGGAGACAGTAAAACTGCCTCCAAATCTGTACAACGAAGACTTCTGAATAGTCCTGAGCTTCACTGTTTAAACCCCATAAACCTTGTATAAGTAGTATGTTCTCTCTTTCTGCATAAGAAAATATAACACAAACTTGTTTGGATTTCTTCATTTCTTGGTTGGGTTGTAGGAAATATTTCTGTGATGATTGTCAGTTTATTCACAACCGCACACCAGATGGGGGAACCTTCCAGAGGATCTTGATACATAAAAGGATGTATTTGCAGCTTGAGATGTAAAAAGCAGATTCCATAAAGAGCTGCTAAGACTCAAAATCCTTATGACAGGGAATAGAGGGAATTGCAATACAGAGATGAAGTATCAGTGCTTTTCTTTCCACTTGTAAGGAGTACATAGAAACCTCTGTACATAAAAACTTTGTATTGAAATATGCATCCTGTCTAGTTCTGATTACAACCTCCTTAGAAATGTTTAAAAGTTACAGTCTTTCAATACATTATCTTTCACATTTTGTGAATAATCTCCTTTGCAAAAAGTCCTTCTCAAAATGAAAAGAAAAAAAAAGGGGGGGGGGGCAAGGGGGATGAGGAAATGGTGTTTTTCTTACAAATCACTTATCTTTGACTTCTATTAAAAAGAGATTCTGGATTTCAAATAGCTGTGTAATGTCCTTTGTTGAATAAAGGGCCTCTTTCTATCTGGAAGCTTTAATGATGAGTTTAAGGATTTCATTTCATAGAAATAAAGCACCTTGTTTCCCTGAAATCTCCTCTTGAACTGACATTCTCTTATTCAATAACGCTGCACTACAATAAGTATTTTTATTAAGCATGGGTAACCCTGAAACATGGCGAGCAACTTTAGAGTACCATAGATAAACAGTTTTTATTTGACTTTTATTTGTGAATTCAAATCATACAGTGTAAAGATCTTGCTATCTATTTACTGAATTTATCTGGCATTGTACTGGAATGCTTTTTAGCTCATGTGTCCTGATACTCACACATTCTTAAGGATGATGGCAACCATAAGGTTGAAATACTGAAGGCCATTACACAAGAGAATGTGAAATGCTCGTATCTTCAAACGCTTAGAGCACAGGAGGCATTAAACAAGTAATAGGAAAGCAACCAGATGCAACTCCGTGAATGAGACTGAAAACAGCACTGAAGCTTACAAACAGGGGAAAATTTGGGCACTGAATACAACTAAACTGTTCTTTCCTGAAACTATGTGTTTTAATGGAACAGATTGA
Source organism: Limnodromus scolopaceus (assembly GCA_028565335.1). Lineage (NCBI taxonomy): Eukaryota > Metazoa > Chordata > Aves > Charadriiformes > Scolopacidae > Limnodromus > Limnodromus scolopaceus. The sequence continues at coordinate 206,648,093 of JAOXNO010000001.1, forward strand.
TTTGTAGAGAGCACAACATTGTTCTTGCAATTTTTTTTTTTCATGTCATGTAGGTGTCTCCTTTCCATAAGACATTAGCTTTTGCTTTACTAACTTTTTTGCTTTGTGTTTCCAAGAATATTTCTTTATGTTGTTAAGGGTCTTGAACATCACTAGAATAACTACATGCCTCTGATACAGACCCATCTGTTGCTATCTACATGGGGCAGACATCATAGGAAGTGTCACCATTCAGACATTAATATCTCAGGGCTGAAAATTCACCTATGAGAGCAAGCTGCTGACAATCATTTTCCTAGGGTAAGTTTTGTCTATTAGAGCTAAGTTATTCAACAGCATTACACCTAAACTACCTCAGTCTGCTCAGTTCTGCTCTGCAGGCAGGAAATTATTTGCCTATGAGATCATTAAGACCTTTGGGATGCTGAGTATACACAGATAAAGGACATCCAAATAGATGTCCTCACTATTGAAACATCAGCCTTGAATGACACCTGTAAAGAAAGGCTGGAGCTGTTGGGGGAACCTAACACATTTGAAAATGGACGCTTTGCACTCATAGCACCACATAAAATTCCAGTTACCTTAACAAATACAAATAACTGTGAACATTGTCCACATGGAAATTTTTGAGTCAAATGCCCTATAACTGAAGTTCATTTATGATTACTGTGAAAGTCTTCTTGAAGATCCTGCACTGCTACTATTAAGGCTGCTGTTAAATTGGAAAAAGATTAGAAATTATGAATATCAGAGAATATCTTCCAGAGAAGACATAAGACAATTCTTTGAAGGTTATGGGCCAAATACCAAACCATGCAGCCTTGGCTGAACGTCCTCCCTCTCCAAGGGATAAAGATGAAGTCTTTTCGCACTTATTTTATGACAGCAGAAAGGGAGATTAGGGATTTGTGGTAGCAAAACTAAAGCTCCCATGAGGAAGCCAGGCAATGATTTAAAGCAGAAATATCTTTCCTCTAATCAAAATGTTTCAGGTTTAAACCTTTTTTTTCTACACAGTCATTGATTACTGCAAAAACTCCAGGAAACTGAAAACTTGTTTTTCCTTTAAAAAAAACAGGAAAACATTTGACCAACTAATTCTACCTTGTGCAGCTATTCATAATGTTTATGGCAAGCAATGGCTAGTGCAGATGGAGAAATTATTACAAAGCTCATTTTGTATATGAATGCTAAATTAAGACACATTATGTAGAAATAACAGCATAGTAAGCTACAGGTGAGTAAAGGCATGAGTCCATTTCTCCCAAATGTAAATCATAAATAGCACAGCAACACCGAACCTACCCTCTGCCAGACCTGTAAACTAAGACATGACAAAAAGCGGAGGCACCATGCCATGAGTGATGTCTCTTCAAGTCCTGCATAGTAATTCTGCTCGTATTCAAACAGATTTGGAAAAGTGAAGGTTTAGTCCCTGTTTGCTCCTGGTACTATGTATGCCCAAATAGAGGGCTTCCAAGACAACCACAAGCATTACTAAAATAAAACATGTGAGCGACCTGTCCTCTCGGTGGTAGAATCTGACTGATTCATCCCTTGAAACTCAAGTATGGATTATTTCAACTAAAACTGACAGCATCAGCCATCTGTGAATAATCCAGCTACGTCTAACTCCTCTGACCTTTTCTCGCAGTACCAACTGCCTTGGCAGCTCTAGTCAAACCTCAGCAGAGCCTTTACTGGGCTCCCGCACATGCTCTAAATCAATCAAATCCTGTAAGGGCAATACCAGCCTGTTTGTTTCCTTCTCTGATGCTCCAGCTTCTTCTTTGGGCACTTTATCCATCATTAACACATATATTGCAGAGGAGATTGGGTAGCTCTGAAGGTTATTAATGGGCGACTGAATTTTTTAGGTCCGACGATATGAATTTTTCAGAATAGATTAGTGATCGTGGCAGTTCAGCTACAAATAATGAAATGAACTGTTCTCCAGATCAAGAATATTCCCTGTTTTTTGCAGCATAGAGTCCTCCCAGGGGTCTTAAAGCAGGTAAGCCAGGGCTGGCAGGAAAAACTTGTGTTTTGTTGTAGAATAACTATTAAGTTTGGGAATAAGAGACAGGTCTTCAGGAGCAAGTCTTCAGAGGCACGTTTCCACTAGTCATTTTGTAAAATATAAGTGACTGTTGTTTACTCCTTTCTATACTGTCTTTTCATATACCCTTCTCCAGCATAGTGCATGGTTTGATTACAGACTCTGAGAGATATGATTATGAAATAGAAAGAATAAATATATTAGGGTAATTTATCTAAAACTAGATGTTACTGATTGGTGACTGTTTCATGCCCAAATTTAAGAAGAATCAAATTTAAAGAGGAGCATCTCATTTATTTGCCCACTCAAATGTAATGTTTTTATTTATACAACAATGGATTTCAACATCATGCTTGTAGAGCAGGAGAGGAGCGGACTCCTGAAGAAAACTAGGGAAAATCTGGATTAATTTCATTTGTAAAATATTTATTTGAAAAAAATATATAGATTTGATAAGTTAATATTTTTTTAAAAGCTGTGGTAATTCTTGTTACTGGATGCAATTGATTTTTATGTTTCATTTTGAGAAATATTAATCAGAAATATATTTTACAAATATTATGAAAAATCATTTTATATTTTATGCATGAATGAATGTACTTTCACACACATGGAAGTCATTGTATGTAATGTACCTGTGTAAATCTACATTCTCATGCATATCAATAAACATCCATGTCCTATGTTATCCTTTATCTGTGTGCTTATGTGTGTTAGTAATTGTGAAAATATTCCTCTGAAATATGTGTTTATCTGTACAAGATGCATTGACCCTAATACATTTATTTTTTCTTTAGTCCTTTAGACTTAAAGATATAACTCACAAGCATCCACCTGTTTCCTAAAAAGTGTGACTCTTATAATGACACATGGTCATTAAATATCCACTGAAGGCCTTTGATTTATTGATCCACATTAGGCCTCTAAAATAGAGAGGTGCTACTATTCCTATTTTATGTATTTTTTAAGTGGTTGGTTCAAGGTGACCCAGGAAACCACTATGCCACCTTTACCAAAGATGGCTTAACAGATCCCTTAAAAGAAGGAATATGGAGCAGTTTTGAGGACATGGTGCATGAAATCATAACTGAAGCATTACTTCTGATAATGGTACTGACCTTTTGTAAGTGCTGTGATAAAACTGAACAGGATCTGGAAAATACCTACGAGAATGGCAAGTCACCTTGAGAATATCTCTTCTAGATGGCCATTATCTATATTCTAATGTATGTCCCCATTCAGCACAAGTTGTCTCCAGAAAAGGACACAATGAAGGGTATGAGAAATATGGAAATGTGCTGATTTAGTATTATGACTATATAATGACTATATTATGACTATAGCTTTTGTGAGAACTATTCCTCTGGATCCCTTAAAGATGTTCATCTTGCTATGTTACTTCTGCTTGGAGACAACCTGCTGAAAAAGTTGCTTTGAATAGTATATAACAAGTAAAAGCCCAGAAAGGCAGACTGTGCCCAATGATATAGTTCTGAATCTACGATATTATGCTCCACTTTTTAATGACAAATGTGAGAGGTCTAATGTGGGGTTTTTTTGCTTTTTGTTTTGTTCTTTTTTGTTGTTCTGCTGGGTTTTGGGTTTTTTTGCTTGGATTTGGATTTTTTTTTTCGCCCATAAATATATCTTTTTCCTATTAGTTCTTAACCTTTCCTTACAAAACAGAAGTCTTTCCTTGAGCTTGTCCAAGGCTTTATAAACTCAAGACCACAAAAAAAGCAAAGAGACAAAGGCAATTTTGTGGTTGCATGAGGTGCACTCTTTATAGCACCTCAGTCTTGCTGCTATAAAAGGGTGGTTGGGTCTTTTTTTTTTTTTTAGCATGGCTGCTATAAAATGTTATTTGAATGGTTTAATGCAGCAGACATTTTAAGTTACTCAGAGCAGAATTTCTTATACATCTTATTCAATCAACACCACAGTTATTTTTCTCTAAGTCTACTGTACTCTACTGAAGTGAAACTTTTCTTAAAATTATTTTGGAAATTACTAAAGGTAATGTTTTCTTCTCTCTCAGAGAACAGTGATTCAGACATTCACATTCTCTAAAATAGCTAAAATATACTGTTTTCTCTGCTTTGGACAACGTACAGAATACATACAACAAAGAAGGTCTGCTATAAAATACCTGGAAGAATTAGTGTTACCTTCTGAGATAAAAGGTCATTATTTCAATACCTGGGTCTGTGCAAGAGGATACATAATCTTGTTCCAGATATACTGCAAGAATATAATATGGATTGTTGGAGAGGCTTCATCACTTTCTATTGTATAAATTCATACAACATCTTTAAAAATATAGCTAATTTCCAGTTAAATGAATATTCGATTTGACCAACATATAATTATTTTTCTAATTCATGGAAAGCTCTAAAGGATTTTGTTTTGGGAACAACTTTGTTTCTTAAATTTGCAGTTTTTTTAACCAGTAATAAGATGCACATTATGTTTACATCCTGAGGGATAAATAGTTTACAAAGTAGACTTATAGATTTCCTCAGAAGCGTGTCTCTAATTATTTGGTAATCTAACACTGCACAGACCGACAAATACTGAACTTCCAATAGGATTAGACTGAGTTGTGTATTTAAGGGGACAATTTAAAATAAATGATGAGCAAAAACTAGCTTTGAGGTGCTGCACATTCCTCCCTGTTCTTTGCTCTCCTGCCAGTTTTCCATGCGTTGCCCAAGAGAGTCCCAGAACGGCAGGACCTGAATCTACAACATTGCCCATGGTTTTGTTTTCAAGCAGAAGAGAACCCCTGTTACTATTGTTCCTCGTATGCTAACCATTAGTGTGCCTGTGATTATTTACTGGATTGGAGGTAGGCAAAGGAAATTGTAGATCTAATTAAGTTAGCCATATAGATGAAATAGACCTGCTAAACTCATTGTTAGATTAATTTTTCCTTCATTCATTCAGGAGGGAAATACCCAAAGAACTACTATATCATTAAATAGCAGAAATATAAAAACAGACGATGGCATCTGTAAAGGAACATGGTTTGGAATTTAAGATTTTAAGCCAGAACACAAGGTTTCCTCTGTACATCAAAATGGGAAATGCTTTCAGTGTCAGATTTTGCGTGCATGACCTACTAACTCATATAGACCTAATTCCCTTTCTGAGCTTTCTGAATTAATTTTTTTATTCGCACATGAGGCTGGGCTATAGATTTCATTAATGAGGCCTGAGAACTTCTGTTATTCTGAAAAGGAAAATATTGGAAAGAGCTCGGACATCAGAACGTGACATATAGCTGTCGTGTGCAAAATCTTTGGTGCGATTTTATCCTTGAAATGATTCTCTCTGTGCTCTCAAGGAGCTACAAATTCATAGTCTGACAGCCTAATATCAGCTGTGATAGCCTTCATTCTGCCACAGTCTCTTGGACAGGGTAATTAGTGTAAGCATATGAGTTACCATAATTGACATTCTGATCAATAAAAGTCTGCTTGGCAAACTTGCAAACGACATTGAAGTGGGTTCCCAGGAGCTATTCAAATACCAGCAGAAGGATACATCACGTGAATGCCTTCAGCCACTCTGCTATGCAACGTGCAAGCTGTGGTACAGTAGGTCATTAAGACTCAAATATTTTTATAATCTTGCAGCAATAGCTGCAGTGGGCTTCTGCCTGAAGAGAACAGCTCACACAAGTTCTTTTGTCAAAATAATACATGGACGTATATTAGTTTAATGAAATGGGGTTTGCTTGTCATTTAACATTGGGTTACCACAGCCAAATTATAAAGCAAAATCATTAAAAGAAGGAAGCACTCTGCTATTCTATCTGATGAGAGAATCTCTTCTCCCCTGGGACAATGAATTCCCAAATACTACAGCCAGCCACTATATCCCACAGAGCACCTATTTCAATCTTGACTCTGACCACAAGAACTTAAAATAAAGGCACAGATGTCCCTTCTTAAGATCTAAGGGAGACACATAACACTCTCTTATGTATATTTTTCATCAAAGAGCATTCATTTAGTTTTAAAAGGGACCACCTATTGTTTGAATTGCTAAAAAAAAGCCAAAAAAAAAAACTGATTTGGGGAAGGGTGGGATTAAAAGATGAAAGAAAAATGTTTATCAGTGTATATGCAAACTTGACTAAACAGTGGTATAAAAACATTAACTAATAAAACCCTCATAAATGGAAAGAACACCAACAGAATTTAAATTCTGAGTGTTTTTAACAAGGCACATTTCCAGAACAACTTTAATGTTTTTAATGAAAGTATGCTGAAAAAAATTCAAAGATGCTGTTATATCCATCTTTCTTGGGTTTAAGACTTCAGTGAAACACCTAAGTGTTTAAATAGACCTTCTTTGGTAAAATGTTCCTGAATGTTTGTTGAATCAGGGCCCTGACTGATTTGCTCAAGATCACACTGTGAATAAATACTCAGCAGGGTACCCAGACAGAACAATAACTTAATTGCACCTGAAACAAATGCATAATGCTATATATATTCTTCTCTGCTGTGGAACCTGCACCTGAAATCAACCAGCTGTGTATAACCAGGAATAGAGAGAGACCCCTCTTCTGCAGGACAGGGTGACACAGATACCAGCTGTATAATTTGCTGTACAGAGATTTTTGTTCTCTTCATCTGTAATTCCAACACTTAACAATGTGCAGGATTACCTTTTTTTTTGTTTGTTTGTTTAATGTATGTGAGTGTGCATTCCTAAACAAGTGGATTTTTTTCAGGACATAAAGGCAAACTCGGT
>JAOXNO010000001.1:206680841-206691618 GCA_028565335.1 Limnodromus scolopaceus
GGATGGGGCTTTGAGCAACCTGCTCTAGTGGGAGGTGTCCCTGCCCATGGCAGGGGAGTTGGAACTCGATGATCTTTGAGGTCCCTTCCAAACCTAACGATTCTATGATTCTATGATTCTATGATTCTATGCTCCTTTCACATTCATAGGATTTGGTAGGATTTTTAATTTTTTTTTCCCAACAAAATATTTTTGCCCATGGGTTCAGAAGGAAGGAACGCCTCTCCTGTGAAGACAGGCTGAGATATCTGGGATTGTTCAGACTGGAGAAGTCTTTCAAAACATGAAGAACTTGATACATTTAAGAATGGAATGAGAGATGACTGGTGAGTCTTAAAACATCCAGTTACAATAACAATGAGTGTGTTTCTTTCCGGGAGAAATCATCTGGTTTATAAGACCATACACCGGAGAAAGGGAGACAGTCCTGAAATACATCGTGAAAAGATTTTTCATGGCCAAACAGCAACAAAATTGTTTGAATTATTTAAATTATTTGAATTTAATTTTACTGTCCATTCCACATCCTACCAGAATACATCTAAGAAGCAGCTATGTTCTGGATATTGGACTATAAAGAACAAAACAAAAATCAAGTCATAGCCTCTTGGAATTTGGCACATCATTTACTGCAAAAGTTCCATCAAAATCCATATTTTGTGAACATTTATGGGAAATGAATAATTTCATGCACATGGTTCTCGTTCATTTTGTTAACCATGAAAAATTAAAACAAACATGGTTTGACATGGTCCTCAGGAATATGGTTTAGTGATTTTTATTTCTTATTTCTTATTTATTTTTTTTGTGAGAGTTATGTTGATGGTTGGACTAGATGATCTTTAAGGTCGCTTCCAACCTAGACGATTCTATGATTCTATTTTGCTGGGTTTAGTGAGCTATAGGGATTGGGTATCTCCAGGTATAAGGATTACAGTCAACTGTCAGTCTTGATTGCTCTGGGTGCCTCAGTTCTTCCACAGACATTCATTTGGGTTATTTGCAAGGCCCCGGTGCTACCACAGCCTTTCTGCAGCCAACATCGAGTGTCATGGCCAAGGGAACTGCACTTGAAATATTGCATCAGGCATGGCTCAGCAGCCTCAAGTCAGTCACTCCAGTCTTAATGGGAGAGCATGGCTAAAGCTGTTGGATGTTGGTGGTGTTCCTCTGTCTTTGAGACTTTTTGCTGCTTGTTATAGCCATTTTGCCTCTTACAGCAAGCCAGGTGGTCATATAATCTGATAAATGTTCTCAGTGAATGGAGCGGATGCTGCTGTGCATTGACAACTGAGCATCTGATGTCAAAAGTAATCTGTGTATGAAGAATAACTAGGAGAGAGGGAAATATAATTGCAGGACAGAGAGAAACAGGGGTGGAGGGTTTCTACAAGAATGATAATGAGAATGATTAGGAGAAGAAATAAAGCCCTCCTCCATGAATAGAGACTGCAAAGAATAGTGTCATTTCCCAGAGAAATTAAACAAGCAAGACAGGGCATAATAAAGTGTTAAAAAACAAGTGCTGTGTGGCAGAAGGAATGGGGACTACTATTCCCCCCCGGTACAAAGGAGTCCTTCAATCAAACAAGATGGGACAATTGCTGATTATTTCTAGACAATGAATAATTAGGCTGTGCACTACACAGCTGCATGATACAAAGGGAGACTGGACAGTTATATGACTAACAACACTACTGACTTAATGATCCAAGTTTTGGGTAGGGACATAAAACCCCATAATTTAAACCAGTGCCTGTTAGCTATTAATAGCAAGTCTTTTGCAGGCTTTTTTATCTTTTTCAGCACATATTTTTTTGTAGCTGCTTCTCTACAGCTACTACTGAAGACAATAGAAGAAGAGATGAACCACGGATTTCATACCTTATCACTTGTACTATACCCCCATGAAATGCTACAGTGTATTTCACTACAGTATGTGATAGACTTCTATTTTTGGGTACTGTTCATTGCAAATATATAGCCCTGGGAACAAGATGTACAATGATCCAGTTCTGATAGAATTATGCAGAACCTAATAACCTCCTATTAAGTCTCACAGTCAAACTCTTAACTGCTTGCCCAGCATCAGAGACATGAATGTTTGCTGAAGTAGTAGTTCTGCCACAAATTTTATAACTAACAGGGAGTGCATGTGCTGGAGGTACAGAAAACCTTAAAAATTTCCACAGTCCTCTTCTTTCAGCTTAATGGGCTGACACTTCTGCATTGCTCAGCTGGCTGATTGTACCTCTCTGTCCTGGTCTGACCTCCAGGTCACTTCAGTCTGCTTCTGATTTGCCTTCTGGTGTTGTTCATATAAAGTCAACTTCTGCACTGCATGTACACCTCAGACACACTGCACAGAGAGCTAATGCAGGTGAGCTGTTTTGATAAACTCTGCTATTTTCCATGTTGTTCCTGGTGTTTCCACGATCCAGCAGTTCCAGGAACTGCATTTTCCATACCAATTCACTTCATGGTGTGGCTTTTCCCAAATTCTTCTGATGCAACAATTCTTCTTGTTCAGCAGAAAGTTATAAGCCAGAAAGCATCCAGGAGATGTAGAGCAGAAGATTTGCCATTTTAGGGATAAACATTACCATTCACAAGCCATGCACTTGTTAGACAACTGTCATGCTGCCACTGCTTGGCTGAAAGCAACAGAGCAGTCTAGATCCCTGAGGATTAGTAGGACCTTTGGACAGTGAAGCACTTACTAAATTGGCAGGACTGTGCACCATGCTGGCTTTAACTCTGTAGGAGTCCAGAGAGTATCACTCCTGTAGAGTTAATCAGCTGGCAAGCTTTCACATTGCTCTTGTCCTTGAGTAACCTGAAATGCTGGTTTTGGCCCTGTTCCTCAAAGCAGCCTTGCCATGGGAAGAGATTTGAACCTCTTTTTTTTGTAAGTGCAGAGAGAATTAGCTCCCTACTTCAGCATGTGGGAGTGGATTCAGTGAGGAGACCGCTTTCACGTCAAGGGACACAGCAGAGTGCCTGAAGCAGAGTATTAGGGTTTTATTACAGGTCATATTTTTAATCCTTCCTAGTCCAAGGAAAACTCAATGAAATGTCACAGAAAGCCCAAACATGTTAATACCCATTACCTCCTCTATATAACACCTTTGGTCAGCGCTGCACAACGCTTTTGTTAATCACTTAGATTAACAAAACCCAGAGAGGCTGTGGAGTCTCCCTCACTGGAGATATTCAAGAGCAGTCTGGACATAGTCTTGGGCAACTAGCTTTCAGTGGCCCTGCATGTGGGAGTCGGGGCAGGATGGGTTGGACAAGATGACCTCCCTTCCAACCTCAACCATTCTGTGATTCTGTAAAAGCAACAACAAGGCAGTTAATTATAATAATTTACTTATAATCAGCATTTCTTGTAGAAAAATACTTTGGTTTTTTATCATCACCATTTATTATCTATGTTATGGTAGCCCCAAGGTTAGAGCCCAATGTAAGAGACAGCATCAAGACCCTCCAGTCTTGTAACACTAAGGTCATACTGAAAAGGATGACCATTACCTCTCTGCCACATTGATGGTGCAAAGGAGTGCAAAGGAGAGTAATATTGTGCATGTTATTTGTTTTAGCATCAGGTCCTAGAAAACTACCACCCTACGTAGTTACCTAGCACCTGGTGCTGGAGACAATACTTTTTTATAATGGCAACTTCCAAAATGCACTTTTTAACCAGTAATTAATCTTTCAAAACCAGAAAGCATGTACAGAAGATTGAATGCTTTCAATTGCTCTAATCAAAACCACATTTTCATACATCTATATACATACAAACAAATGAACGAGATCTCTTAGGAGCACATCCTTGCTATTATGCAAAATCAATATTTTTTAGTACTAAATATTTGCAACAAAGTTCTCATTTAATTGCAATCATCTGGGCCAAATTTGTTTTGAAAGGATGAAACGCACAGGCTTCCTTGATGGCAATTTATCTCTCAGTAATTTGACACAGGATTGGAATATCTGATCATTACTTTGTTGAGTTGTTTTGCAATGATGCGAAGCTACAGTGAATAGTCTAATCTAGTGTTCTGGGCTGGGGATCAGACAGCTTGGATTCACTCTTTTTATGTTGTTTGACCTGATATATCATCCTAAACAGGACACTTCACTTCCCTGTGCCTCTTCTAGATATCCTTCCACGTCATTGCATTTTTGTTCCATTTATCCTCTATCCCACACTCTGTCTTGTTTCACTTGCCATACAACCAGTATTTATAGTATAGATATTATACACCATTGCTTTTAGGCTATAAATTCTTTGACTTTTACCAAGTAAACATACTCCTGATAGAAGAGCCCATTATTAACTGTCCATCATGAATCACAAAATATACACCTGAAGAGATATAAACATAATATAAAATGGGGAGGGGTGGGAGGGAGTAGTATACTGTCAGGGGCAAGCTGGAGGAGAAGGAGGGGAAAGTGCTCACGTGCTTCTTCCAAGCCTTATAAGATTTTATAACAAACTATAAAAGAGACCTTGATTTCAGTGGGAATTTCTGGGTGGTATTGTAATACATTTAGCAAGTACCATTAGATATACAATCTCAAGTTACATTCCAGATTTAATATTTTTAGGCTATAAAAGTGGCCCTGATAATATTTCCTTCACTGATTTTTAAAGCATTTATAATTAGCTGCCAGAGCAGTTTTAGCCACTGACTGGAAATCTCCCAGCAAGGTCCCTATAAATAAACAGTTCAGTAAATCCTGGCATCTTCTCTTTATGGAAAGATTTGCTTTTATGAGAAGCAATGCCAGTAGCAGATAACTGGAGAAATTACCTTTGTTTATTAAATGGAAAGGAGATGCACAAAAGTATTTAAGATGTTATACTTGCTTAAACCTTACCAATTTTTAATTCATGATTCCTTCTTCTATACAAAATTATACCTTTTCTTGGAGATATGTAATATAGAGTTGTTTTTGTATTTATTATTTTTTATCATGTTCATGACATTGAAGAGTTTTCAGAGAACAAATATGGCTCTGTACGCAACGCTAAAAATGGTTATTGCAGGTATGCACAAGTACTACTTGAGGCAATCTTAAAGCTCATCTGCCTCAGAACGATCAATACCACAAGGGAAAATAATAGTCTTTTTTTTTTTCCATGGCATGTCTAGGTAGGTCAGCAAAGATGGGATTTGAAGGATCGCAGTGAAAAGTGTTTCCCATGTCCAAAGGAAAAATGTGCTGCATTTGGCATTGAAGAGTTATGAAAAGTCTGCATCTTTTTTTCCAGCTTATTAAAGTGAAAATACAAATTAAGTAGCAGTGAGGAAAAAACATCAAGCTTATAATCTGTAACAAGCTCTTACCAGACCTACACATAATAGAAGCACCTTAATAATGCAAAGTCCTCTTAACATGCCTGAAAAGCATTCAACATGACTGACACAGTGAAATGTGCTATAAAAGCACAATTACCTGTGAACATATCAAGTCTGATAAAGCTCTTTTCATCCTTGGTTCTGAATACAAGGAATTGTTTGTCTACACACCTTTTCATGCTGCTCATTCTTTCCCAGAAATACAAACTTTTCACAGAAGCCCGTGTCAAAACACACATATCCACAAAAGTGTATGCACACATATACAAAAAAGCTGGGATACAAAGACCCTTGGTGGCAGGGAACTTGGGGCCATGGAGCAGCAGGGCATGAACTGATTGTTACAGTCAAAACCTAAGCATTAGGTCAGAGCACACTTTTTTATCAGAGCTGAAGACATAAAGTGGTGGTGGTGAGAGATCATGGAACCAGAGCTCTTCTTTAACTGCAGAAGGAGAGAGAAAAAGTTTCCTTGGCCAAAGTGGAAGAGGCTGGATTTTGCCCTACAGGACCTAATTAACCATCACCGCCTCTCTAGCCCTTATCCAGCCTCACAGCAAGCTCTGGCAGCAGCAGAGACAGGATCTATCAATCTTCCGCTCACCCGTAGCCCCTGCTAACCCCACCTTCACCTGAAGAAGTGAAGAGCTAGCAAATTTCCCCTTCCGCCCCCCTCTCTCACCAGCAGAACTCTAGATTGCAGCTCATGAGCCACATTTCTCTCAAACAAACTGTTCAGCCTGTGAGATATCCTGAGGGGTGCTGAAGCAGCAAATGCAGGCAGCCCAGCAGCACACAACAAGCTCAAAAAGGGCACAAATAGCAAAGGAAGACATGTTCAGCATAACCACACTTGCTCAAAAGACATTGTGGATTGAATACCTCTAGAAGGTAAGGGAAAGGCAAAGAGAAACATACTACCTACTGCTTTTTAATCCTTTCTACATCATCTGCCATCCCACCAAGTCTGCTTCTTGCTCCACAGTGGGAAGCCTTGTAATCATGTCCCTCTGCAGAGAAGGCAAAGGTGACACGAGCACTAGCTGGCAACATTTGGGAACTGTGAAAAGGAATGTTAATGCAGTTGCTGAAGATACTGGTCCTTACTTTTCTGATTGGGATGGAAAAACCCTCCTGCAAACTCACAGGGGTTTTGCAGGGCACAGCCAGCATCCCCCCAACTCAGAGGGCATTTGTAATAGCGGTGACCAACCACCTCCTTGCAGTAAGCTTGTCAACTACGTATTTCCATATGACATGCAAAAGAATAGAGGCAAATTGTGTACGCACTCCTGTGCTGACCAGGTATGGTGACATTAGCCAGCAGCACAGGGGTAGGCGTCCTTTTTGATGACACAAATAGGTAGTCAAATGCCATAAAAGCCTCTATCCTGGCATGGAAACAGGCAGTCACTTCAGCCTGCAAATCAGAGCAATTGGACACTGCATGTTCTCCTGCAAAATCTCCCTAGATATTTGTAAGCCTGTCTAAGTGTTTCACCAAGGCATCCAGAACAAAGTACAAGGCTTGTATTGAAATGAAGTCACAACTGCACAGGATGGTACTGAAGATCATGCCAAGCGGTGTTCATACACTTCAAGAATGGACACAAAGTAAAGGCTAGATGGCTTAGCATAAGAGGGAGGTGGATGTTAGTCAGGGAGACCTCAATTGTCTTGACCACAGCCAGCTTGCCCATCTCAAACGAGCTAATGATTAACCAGCAGGTGTCAGAAACCAACAGCTTGGGCATCATGGATTCACGGATTTGACAGAGTTGGAAGGGACCTTTACAGATCATCTAGTCCAACTCTCCTTCTAAGCAGGATTGCCCAGAGCACATTACTCAATACTGCATCAAGGCGGGTCTTGAAAATCTCCAGAGAAGGGGACTCCACAACCTCTCTCGGCAGCCTGTTCCAGGGCTCTGTCACCCTCACCATAAAGAACTTTTTTCTCATATCTAAGTGGAACTTTTTATGTTCCAGCTTATGCCTATTGCCCCTTGTTCTATCACTGGAAACCACTGAAAAAAGTCTGGCTCCATCATCCTTCATAAGCCATAAGCTTAGCCAAGGGTAGAAACGAAGCTTGATTCCACATGTGATACCTTCTAAAGGGGATTACACCAGAAAGAAAATACCTCTGAACTCCTATCATCATCTCCATAAGACAGATGAAGGGGCAGCATGGTACTTCTGAGTGTGATCTGTTGAAAGATCTCCTGTTCTGAGAGAAGATAATTTTATTTTGGACAGGTTCAAGCTATGTGTCTATTTGGGATATTTTGCTTGCAGACCAGGCTAGAGCTAATCTAAGGAAAAGCATCTGAAATGTTTGAGGCATTTAAATTTTTAGCATCACCTACTTCAGTCTACTTGGTCTGCTTTTGCTGTGCTAATGAAAGCAAAGATTGGACATTGGTCTGAGACCCTGGACATCACTCTCTGCATATTGGTATGCTCTCAGGCCTAGCTTTTGAAGGAACCAATTAGTTCCCCCTGAAGATAAAGTCAGAAGTGTTTCAGATGGTCCTCTTTCTGCCTCACACTGCTAAGGATTGGTCCATGGTGGTTTTCCCTCTCAACAATCCCGTTCATCTGCTGCCACAATCCAAAGTATACAATATATACACTTGGCTTTTGCCAAATCTGGCACTTATAACAAGATTTGGCAGAGGACTTAACCTTTTTGGAGTGCACTTTGAGCTGAAAAAGTATAAAAATATGCCCTCCAAGTGCACTTACTAGGACCTCAAAAAGATCCAGGCCAGGTGCTCTATGGTGTGAATAGACACTCGGTGCTCAACAAGGAGCTAGTCATGAGCAGCATGGGTAGAGTGTGCAGTTCTCACTGCCAATGTTTTTTGTCTTCTTGTGCTTATTGTCTGCACCTTCCTACCTAAATAATTGTAGCAACATCAAACAAAACCTTCATATTCACAAAGAAAAATTTCTTAAACATCTGAGTTTCGGGAAATGGCTTCAGCAATTTGTTTCTAAGGGATCAATCACAGAATCACAGAATGATATGGGGTGGGAAGGGACCTCTGGAGATCATCTAGTCCAACCCCACAGCTAAAGCAGGTCCACCTACAGCACGTTGCACAGGAACATGTCCAGATGGTTTTTGAACGTCTCCAGAGACGGAGACTCCACCACCTCTCTGGACAGCCTGTTTCAGTGCTCTTCCACCCTCAAAGGAAAGAAGTTCCTCCTCATGTTTAGACAGAAATTCTTATGTTCAAGTTTGTGCCAATTTCCTCCTGTCCTGTCCTTGGGCACCACTGAAAAAAGACTGGTCGCATCTTCTTGACACCCTCCCTTTAAGTATTTATAGGTGTTGATCAGATCCCCCCCCTCAGTCTTCTATTCTCCACACTAAAAAGACCCAAGTCCTTCAACCTTTCCTTATAAGAGAGATGCTCCAGGCCCTTAATCATCTTTGTAGCCCTTTGCTGTACCCTCTCCAGCAGTTCCCTGTCCTTCTTGAACTGGGGAGCCCGGAACTGGACACAGTACTCCAGATGGGGCCTCACCAGGGCAGAGTAGAGGGGCTGGATAAATCATTTCTCATTAATCATTCTCATTTCTCATTTAATCGTTTCCCTTATTTTTCAGTCTGGAGTGGAGGAACAATTTTCACATGTTAGTTGGCACAACCAGCTTTTCAGCAGCTCTACATATCAAGCTTCAATAAATTTTAACTCCGTTCTTGCTGTAAAAGATTCACATTGTCTAGGAAGGCCCTCCACAAATGGCTTATGTGTGTATATCTTACATAAGGTAGACATTACATATTTTTACCCATGTCTACTGCCCATGAAGAACTTAACAGTATTAATTTTTGGTTTCATCTACTCATGTTTAACCAACTATGTATAAGAAATCAAAATAAACTCAGGAAAATCATTACTCTGGCAGGGAACTCTTTTCTAATCATTTCCCAGGAGCCCATGCTTTTCATCCACATTAATGGTCACTCAATGGGCAAGTGAAAAAGCAAGGAAACCTCTTGAGAAAAAAGTGTAATTCAAGTGCCAACATCTCTCCTAATAAGTACATAGCAATTTTACACAGAAACTGGGCACTGTAATGAATGCCCAATAAAACAAAATTGCTGTATAAAGTGCACAAGCAGGCATTTGAAGAGGTTCTGAGTGGATGGATACTAGCCAAGAGCAAGTAACAGGGGAAACAAAACACCCAATGATACTTAAGTGAAGTGCTTGCATGGGGCTGGACTGTCAAGTCTGTGCTCTTTTGTGCTCTGAAAGATCTGCCATTTTGTTCAACTTGCTGCAGCTGCGTGACCTGATGGCAGGAGAAGGTACTCTGCTTGCCCAGTGTTGATTCCCTCGGTTTCAGCTGATTACTTTGCCAATCAGTCAGATGCAATTTACAATCAGTTGTAAGATTGCTCATCATTTCCTATGACTGGCACGCTGACTCTTTGAACAGAACAACAAATTATGGCCCATACCAATCAACAGCATAAACTGGTTTCAAACCTTCTCCCTTTGTTATTCAGTGGTGTCTATCTCCCTTTCTCTTCCTGGAGAAGTTGGCCACCCTTTGTCAGGGGAAATGGACAAAATGGAAGTTCATACACACTGGTAGCATGAATTATTGGACTTACACTTACCACAGTATTTACATTTAAGATAACACTGATAAATTGAAACTTCCTAAACAAGTTTCACTGATTCCTAATACAATTAATAGAAAAATAGCCAACTCTTCCAAGCAGCAGCTTGAGAGGCAATGGCGGGGGGTGTGTGTGTTATCTCTCTGATTCCACTGGCTGGAAGACACATCCTAGGAGTCTTGGATGGAAAGTATTTAAATTTTCTTTAATTTCGTGATCTCATATCCCAAAGTATCCAGAAATGGTCATGATGAATGCTGTTAAGTGCATGTCCTGCTGCTTTCAGAAATTCTAAACCAACTTAAGACTTTATGGAGGAGAGGTCTGACAGTCACATCCTCACCACTTTTAACAATACTACTAGTATTTCCCTACACCAAAGATTGAAATATTAACATCTTGAATACAACTTCTCGTGTTCAAGAACTGACATTCTTCTTTTGAAGGGAATCAAGGCTCTGATAGACAAGGCAGAAGATTCAAATCACTTACTCAATGGTACCTCAGTCCTCTGATCTGTTTTCAGACTTCATAGAATCATAAAATCATAGAGTTATAAAATGGATTGGGTTGGGAGGGACCTTAAAGATTATCTAGTTTCAACACCCCTGCCATGGGCAGGGACTAGAGCAGGTTGCTCAAAGCCTCATCCAGCCTGGCCTTGAACACTTCCAGGGATCGGGCATCCACGACTTCTCTGGGCAACCTGTTCCAGTGCCTCACCACCCTCACAGCAAAGAATTTCTTCCTAATAGCT
>JAOXNO010000001.1:206707052-206744249 GCA_028565335.1 Limnodromus scolopaceus
ACAGCAAAGAATTTCTTCCTAATAGCTAATCTAAATCTCCCCTCTTCCAATTTAAAACCATTTCCCCTTCTCCTTTCGCTACACTTCCTGACAAAGAGTCCCTCTCCGGCTCTCCTGTAGGCTCCCTTCAGACATTGGAAGGCTGCTATGAGGTCTCCCCGGAGCCTTCTCTTCTCAAGGCTGAACAACCCCAGCTCTCTCAGCCTGTCTTCATAGGAGAAGTGCTCCATCCCTCTGATCATCCTCATGGCCCTTATATGAATTAAACATATGAATTGAAATATGAGAAAATGCTTCAGGCATAGCTCTCTTCTGATGGCATCCTAATCAGTTTATCTACCCCATTCCATACATTAAGAAGCATCACATATGCTAAGAGTGCTCTGCCGTGCTGTGAGATGTCTCTGCCCTGCCGCTGCGAGGATACTGAACTGGCTGAAAGCTCTGAGTAGAGCTAAACACAAAATATCGCTTCTACTCAGTAAAATCTTTGGTGGAAATCAGTCCTTATATAGCTACAACCCACTTCTACTTTTATTTGCTTGTAGATTTACACCTCCATAAAGCAGAATACTGAAAATCCATCAGTTACATAAAGGGTTTGTGTGGCCAGGCCGAATGGTGAGACTCAGCATGTTAATGCTTTACAGGCATCCAATAAAAATTCTTCAGTCACTGTGGTCTTTTCTCAAGGGAAAGCATTTAGAATAAAATACTTAAGCTTGAAATTCATGGCAATGGAAATTTTGAGAGTGATTAATTTATAACTTGGCTGCAAGTAATTGGTGTGTTGTTCTTCTCTATTGGTTTTTCTTATTTACCTCTTAAAACAGAATGTCATATCAATAAATCTGCTCCATTGGTATCTGCCATCTTAATAGTGTATTAGCTTGTATGTTTATGAAGTAAATGTGAAGCTTTTAATTTTCTGTTCTTCACTGTATTTACTACTCTCACAGGATGATCCTGTGTCATCCTTTTCCAAGTAGAATAGTAACATACCCTGCAAATTCTTTTTTTCTTTTTTTAAAGATTACAGCAGTGCAAACTATTGCTTTTTAAGAGAAAGGGTAGAAGAGTTTGACCTAGGTGCATGAAAATCAGTTTTCCTTTTTCAATATGGCTAATTGGCATTTTTCAAAGGATTGGGGTTTTGTGGGTGTTTTTTTCTTTTTGTTAGAGAACTATTTAAAAAACCAAGTTAGAAGTTGCTGAAAACTTTTCAGAACAGTTTTCAGTTAAAAAGCCTGCACAGATTTGCCTGAATCAAAACATTTTATTTCAACATTTCTCTTCAATGACATTTTCAATTTTAAGTGTCATTGTCTGCAGCCTGTGCTGACACAGTAAGATGGTTTATTTTAGCTTCATAATTTCAATACCTTTTTGTTCTGACTTTTATAAGACAAAATTTTTAATTGCAACATTACCTACATTATTTCCTTGACCAGTCTTTTTTGCCGTACAGAAGTCCTGCACCTAGAAGAAGGAACAGCAAAGCCAAGAAGAAATAGTCATCCTCACTGCTAATAAAGCAAAACATTTCAATGACGTGAAATGTTGAAAGAGAGAGAGCAAAGCAAACTCAGACTGTCAGGGTCACATCCCCTGCCAAGGCTCAAAGCTACGATTAGAAGGTCATCTATGATGCGAAGAAATTTTGTGAAAAGGGATGCTTTTTAAAGGTCTGTGAAAGATACCCTAACCAGGGTGACTGCTGTGACAGACCAGTAAAATGTTCTTGTTGATGAGTGAATTAATAGTGACATAGAACATTAAAAAAATGTCAGCATGATCTTACACGACAAGGTCAGAAGATGACTAGCTTTCTGCAACCCAGTCAAATCAATTACTACAGCCCATTTCAGAGGTCATCTCCTTGCCCTCACCATGATCCGGGTCTACACTGCAATGCTAAACACAGGGGAACTGAGTGATCTGTGACCAGCATGAATATTGTCTAAACAACTCTATGAACAAAGACAGCAGTGTGGCACCAAGCAACACAACACCAGGGCTGGAGAGTGCAAAATTAATGGGGAGGCACTAGAAATGGTTGAGTGGAATGGCTACTCTTCATCCTCTCCAGATCCCACACTGTTAAGTGTGCATGATACAGTCACAGTCATCAACCACAATCATTAAATATAATTTTGTCCTCACAAATTAATACTTTAGCACTTCAACTCCATCACTGTTTTTTTCAGGTTTCAACCATCTTCTCTGAGATATTGTCCCCATATACCTTGGAATTATTAAAGGTAAAAAACAGATAGCAGTCTTGCAATGCTACAGGCGTCCTCTCATAACATTTCCAACTTAGAAATGGACCAAGCTTCTCGGCGTGCTTGCTGGCAGGGTAAACTGGTATTTTCCTAGTGAGATCTTTGATCCTTTCAAAGGAAAAGAGAGCCCTGAGTTTTATCTTATGCTCATTTTTAAAGCTTTTGCTACCAAAGCAATGTACATGCTAAAGTATTGCAAACGCTCAACAATATTGAAGTAATATGGAATTTCAGAAGCCGTTCCTGATTCCTGCTGTACAAAAACTGTCAGTCATGCATGGCTGTTGTAAGCCGGTTGAAAGTATAAAGAGCTGAGGAGTACATGTGTAATTTGTGTGTCCACTGTGTCTGCCAGGATTTAGAAGTGCCGTGTTAAAAACCAACTACTCTCTCCCCCAAGGATGCTTATGTTGAATTATTAATAACACAAATGCTTCCCTGCACTATTATTTTATTTTGGTACTTTTGCATAATTATCAGAGGTCTTTCAGGGTACTGCCAGTTTTTTAAAGCTCAGCCATGCTGCATTATAAGTAAACAAAACATTATAAATGTAGTCTTTGTGAATACAAATTGTGAGCAGTGTGTATGTACTGACACACAGCTGAAAAATCTGTCTAGATGTGATAGTAGTGATAGATAAAAGCTACCATGCAATGAAATAAGATGATCCCAATCTTCATTTCTTTACTAAAAATATGTACTAAGGCTTATTTTTATGTACAGTTTTAAAAATGCAGTATTCATTCACATGTATAAAAAGTAAGGTATAACTCCTATAAAGTACTTTTAAAGTGCACACAGTATATCTGCTGGATAATGAAGCCCTCCGTAGTGTAACTAGGAAATGCATTCTGGGATGATCTGTAAACCTGGATTGATTTTTCTCCTTTCTGTTAACTACCTTCACTGCCATTTATCATAACAATCGAAAGGGCATTTAAACTAAAAGCAGCTCCTCTGGCTCACTCAGTTTGTCTCTGGGCTTACTGCATTTAATGTTTTCTTTCTTTACTTAAACTGACACGAACCTGAAGGACAAACTGTAGCCTCACATTCCTGATTCCAGCAGATTATGTACCTACAAGATTAAGAACAAATGTTAAAAAAACCTGAACTGGCACAAAAGAAGTCTGTGATGTCTTGGTTAGCAGGGACGCAATAGTCACCCACAGTTCACAGTAGCAATAAACTGAAGTATCAGGTGCCATCTGCCCTTTGTGGCAGGCTCAGTATCAAGTGTTATCCACTTACTGCTTGCTTGGTCAGGCAGTTCATTTTCTCATTAATGTGGCTACATTTTATATGATCTACATTTTACACTATCTTCTTAGAATAAATAGGATGCTAAAATAACAGTAAAATACTAAGCATATGGATTGTATGCTTTTTTAAAAATATCTTTATAATCTCAAATAATCAATAGATCTTTGAAGCAGTTTTGTGACTTAGCTATCATTCTTTGCATGAAAAGAATACTAAACCACTGAGAGAAGGTGTGAATTTGCTTGAGCAAAGCTTGTCAGCTTCAGACAGGACATGATGAGCAGGGTGCACTCAGACCTTCCTCAGTTTCAACACCATTGATACAACCTGGTCCTGCAAATGTAGTCTTCCTCCCAGAGCTGTAGCTCCAAGAGAACCAAGGGAAGAAATGCAATCTGGGGAACGCAGAGTGCACGCGAATGGATGAACCATTTCAGTATTTTAACTATGCCGTTTACAGTTTCCATCCTCAGTTCTAAATCATCAATCAGACACATTATTTTTTTTTTAGTTCTTTCAGGCCCTCAGTTTGTGGCAATACAAATCCCACTGGGACATGAAAAAATGCTGGAATACTGGGTACATTCTAATTTATTTTTTCTGTGCATTACAGCAATCGTAACTCAGTCACTCCAGTGAAAGCCATATGCATCTAAACACAGTGTCTGTGGAAAACACATTAAAAACTAAATAAGCCACAAACTGAAACAGGAATCAAACAGATTTGGAAAGCAGAAAGGAACGTTGATGAATTGCATGCTGCTTTTCCCTCATAAAGCAGAGCACTGTGTTTGAATGCTGGCCAAACATAGTCTTTGTGTATCAGTTGATCCGCATGCCTTAATATCATGTGTTATTGTCAAAAAATTCAAGTATGCATCTCCTTAGTAACACACATTCCTCAGTACAAAAGAGGGACAGGTATGGTGATGCTCCCAGTTATTTAAATCAGTGGGGTTTTTCTCTTTTTCTCCCTGATCCTTGGATTCAGAATCTGGTAGAATAAATACAGAACCTGGGTTTGTATACAGATCGCTGTTACTACTCTGTTGCTCAGAGTAGGTAAAAACCCCATATGTTTCAGTTAACATATGTAAGGGAAATGTTCATTTCCTAGAGATTTAAAAACTTGATTCTTTGTTGGAACTGTATAATACAAACCTCCCAGGGTCATCCTATACTGTAAAAATGCTGCTATGATTGAGCTCACATCTGTGACTCTACAAGAAACTTACTGGAAGTAGAGGTGTAGCTTTTGAAACTAGTTAGTTAGATGTTTAATGGGTTTGGTTTGGGTTTTTTGATGCTGTGGATCATTTGAGTCTTCTGAATGTGAAAATACAGATCCCAGTTATCATCTAAGTGAAAAAAAATCTGTGGAAGGCATTTTGATTGGCACTGCATTTGCACAGGATTTTCTTTACAGTAAGCTCCCAAGCTAAGCCTTTGATTTTTTTCACCTTTCTCTGTGATAAATGATTCTTTGAAAAGAAATCTGTGGCTGTTGTTTTGCTGGTACTTAGTGGCAGAAGGTCTTATAAGTGTTTTGTGAAGATGCACTAGCTGGAACCACAGTATCCTACTTCAACATTACAATACTAACTTCTTCAGCAAAAGTTCTATTTGGTGGGATTAAGCAGATATTTTCAATAAATCATTCATTAAGTAAAATCCTGGGATCAATCTGAAATCATTGACAAATTCAGACTGAATTTGATAGATAAATTATTACAGTACTAGGGAAAAAAAAATCCCAACCAAAAAAACAACCCAACCTTCCAAAAAGCATGTAATATATTTTGGTGCAATATAGGACACACAGATATCTGGCACAGCTAACACCAATTTCCATACAGTATTGTCTTGATGAAGAGTTGACAGCAATTCCACCTCCCTTATCTGATGCTGGAAGTCCCTTGAAACCCAAAAGACCAACTTCAGATGAATCTTTCTAATTAATCTGAGTGGTGAACTAAGTCTGCTATTGCCTGTCTTGCTGTTAAGTCAAGGCTTGGATACTTGCTGGTTTGTTTGGTTGAATGACATGGAAAAGTTCATTTATATATCTTTGAGTTTGCAGTGAGGTAGATTAAGAAAAAGATGGAAATAATTCTGCTGCCTCCTCATTAGAATAAGTTAGGTGGGTGCAAAAGATATGTTTTTCATTGGAAGGAATAACCAAACTAGTATGGGTTGGAAACTCGGTAGAAGTTTAGAAGGCTGTGTCCATTTTTAATACAAGTTATGAGAAAAACTGTGAAAAGGGACTTTTCAATTGCTGTCATTACCACTTTTTATCACACCATTATAGTATTTTTGGGTTTGATTTGATGTGAAGTAAAATCAAAACTTCTTGCTCTACTAAAGCTGAAATTCCAAATTTTAAAAAGCTTGAGTTAATGATGTTGTCTAAAAAAAAAAAAAGTTTTTCTTTCCAGCTGTCTGTGGCCTTTCTGTATTTACAGGCTAGCAATTAATTACGTTGGTTCCATTTGGTTCCATTCTCCAGCTGTAAAATGGGGTGGATTGCAGTAACCTGATGCAAGAGATGCTCACAAACAGCACAGTGACGGAAGTCATCTAAGTACACCAATAGCTGCACTCACCAAAGTATTTAATGGGAAACCTAAATCCAATATAAGAAGTTGGACTTCTTCTGAGTTCAAAAAGCTAATTAATCTTTGTATTCATAACCGTTCAGAGGCCCCATGGGGCTGATGTATTTTAAAGAGTGCTGGGGGATGACAGGTGGTAGTTTTCACCGCTGTTATCAGCTGTGATCTTGTACATTGACAGACAGTTTCTGTAGGCTATTTTTCCCCTTTTCTTAATTACTCAGACTTTGTGAAGTGTCCTTTTTCCTTTAAGCAATCAAGTGGTATTTTTTAGAGAAAAAAGACATACATTGGTATAGGCTGCAGGAAAAAAAATAAACACAGCACAAAACGGTTCTTAATATGTGACATAGAACAGTTCTCAGAAATCCTTTAGAATAAAAAAAACCAAACCATCAACCAAAGATATGGAACAAAGGGAACAAGGAGATAGGAAAAGTTTAGGCAGGATGTTCTTCTGGGGGAGATGAAATATATCCTATCTATCAACCCTTCGATCAGCCTCACTTTTCTTCCCCTTCTCCCTGGAGGGAAAGAGGAGATTTGCTCTGCTAAAACCAATGTGTTTCACTGATAAGTAATGCTTACTTTGCTGAGGTCTCACTGCTTACTGCTCTTGCTGCTTTAATGATGCAGCTATTTATTCTGCTTTCACTGCAGGGAAACAAAGACTTTGGCTAAATTTCTTTTGATGTCCTGATTTAATCACCTTGCATTTAACTGCTGCATTTTGCAAGCAAAAGTGAAATCAGCAATGAAGTAAATTTTCTCCTTACCAAGTCAATGCACAAGTAAGAAATCTCTTTGTAAATCAGATATTTCTTTCACAATTAGAAAGAATCTTACCTGTTCTCTGGTTGATTTGCCAGCAGAGTAAGTAGCTGAATGTAGTGCTATATACAGACACAATATTTTAATTCCCTTTTAGCACAGACTATGAGTGTTAAAGAGACCGGAGAGGGCATTTTCCAATGCTTTGAATGACTTCTTTCTTATAATACACAAATTATAAAATGTGACAGCATTTTCCAAATCTCAGTAAAAAGTCAAGCTTTTCCAAGGCTGAGATGTTTTGCTCTGATTTTACTTTTAATTGTGCCTTTGCTCTAATAGTTTTACATAAGTTTTGCAATTCAAAAGGAAGCACTCAACAATCCACTCTTTATTCTTCTTTACGAAATCTACGTCCCACTGATGGCAGCACACAACATTTGTCACCATACGTATTTGCAGTTTATTTCCATTCAAAGGCACAGGTTTCTCATGCCTGTTTTTCAAATTTATTGTAACACCATTATGCTTTACTATGGGTAAAGACTACAAATCACACTGAAATATGAAATAAGTTTTTATGTGACTTTTATTGAACAGGATAATGGATAATAATTAAAGTGCCACAAACTTGTCTCAAGCGAGGCAATAATAATAATAATAGAGTACAAACTCTCAAAAATGATGCATGGAAGGACTAGCTTCTTAAAAAATAAACAAAACTACTGAATGTTTTTTTTTGTTTTATTTCTTTGAGCTGCAAATACTTTGCTAAGTTGAAGAAGAGAAAGCACACCAATGTTGAAGCTATGAGACTTTTTTTAACAGAGATGATCACACTCAGCCCTGCTTCTGGCTGGAAGTGGGGACATGGAGCTGTGGCAGCTTCACCTGGATTCATCATCTCCTGACATTCTGCCTTAGTTTTGGTGGTCTTCTAGTTCTTTCAAAGTCTGGCCTCCAGCAGGGGGTTTCAGAGACTAGTACACAGGCTTGCTGGGAAGTGGGTACTCAAACACAGTGACCGCCTTCACCAGTAACAAACCACAGAGTAGTACAGTGGGGTCTGTTTTTTCTTGAGAAGGAACAATGAAACAACAAAATTGTGTATGATTCAATATTTCCTTAAAAGAACCTTCCCCTAAGAATTTACTTTTCACCAGCAGCTGTAATATCTTTAGCTTTCTAATCTAATTTGCTAGGGGGGAAAAAAAATGTTTCTAAATATTGTAGTTCTGCAAGGACTCTCTGGATTTGTTTAAACTACTTTTGAGATTCCCCACTTTTCAGTATTCTCCACGCCCTGAGAAACATCCAAAGGTTATCCCAAATGGTAGTGGAATACCTGAACCTACTCATGGCCCTTTGTAAGCCAGTCTTATGTTATAATTTCTTTCACCTCCTTAGGCTCTGGCCAAGAGGCTTCTTATATACAAAGAAATAATTTGATACATTTTTTTTATCAAGGGTCCTATCCTTTCCCTTAACTATTTCATTATTTTTATTGAGCTGTAAATGTGTGAGATTAAGAAATGTATATATGTGTTGGAAAAAAAGAATACTAAGAACAAAAAGTTTTAAGGAGTATAATTCACCTATAGATGTAGAATGGAAAATTAAATTTAGTGGAAAAAAAACTATCAAGTGAATATAAAATTATTTCAGGAGGAAATAATTTGATATAAGATCTTTGTTTTAATTAAAAATCTTCCTTGTGGTAAAGACTGATGTAAACCCAAAAATTTTTTATTTTTTCCTAATTGTGAGGAATGAGGTAAAACCTTAAGTATGTTGAATTTTGGCTTTTTCTTCCAATAAATACTCTACTAACAAGATTTTTATTATATGGGGCATTATTCAAACTAGTTAAATTTCATGGGATGGTACATTTGAGCAAAGACATTGTAGGAACAGTCTTTCTCTCACCGCTTTTCTCCATGACTTGTAAAACCATACAAAACCTACAAATAGTGCAGAGAGGAGTTTTTTCAGTCTTTGAACATTAACACACAAGTTTGTACGTATACGGATTCAGTATGTCCTTCAGACTATATGTGCACTGACATAATTGTCCCTCTACAAACATGAAGGCAGATAATCCCAGCCCTTGAGAGATTTCAGTCTAAATTAAACTGTTATAACTCAGATGATGGGGAATAATGTGTGAGATTAAAGGTAAACAGTATTGGTAAAGAAGTGGATTTTGGATGATAATATGACTTTTACTGTTTGAAACTGCGTTTTTAACCATAGATTAAAGAACAGCAAGGCTGAATGTGACCTCGAAAAATCATCTGGTGCAAATTTGGTGGGAAAGGCAGCCTAGATGAGATTAAATAGCACTTATTTGTTTAATCCAAACCAATTTCTTTCTTTCTAGAAGAATTAAAATCATTCAATGACAGCACCAGATGCTATGGAATAATTCTGTACTCTGGATCTTTCATTATACAACTTAAGCAGTAAGCATGAAACTAGAAAACTTTAAAATGAAAGCCTGTAGGAAGTCTAATAAAATCTACATTATTTCAGTCATCACCATGATACTCCCTCAAAAACACTGATTTTATTATTTGCAAAGAGGACAGACTCATGATTTAAACAATAACAAAAATTCCCAGAAGTCATATTCAGGTATTTTGGGGGAAGAAGTTAGTTTATTAAATTTTAAATCACAATTTTCATGCCATGTCATTGAATTAATTATTCCTTTAACTGTTGTGCTTCTTAAAGCTCCACAGAACTGTCATACCTTTCATTAAAGCTGCAGCTTAATTGCCCCTAAAATATTTAAGATGAATAAAAACATCCTTGGCAGTGAAAATGATTGAAAATGAAAAATTAATTTAAATAGTCTTGGCTGTGAAAAGTGTGTTATATGGACTGGAGACCAGAAAAAGGACAAAAACCAAAGGATGCTTAAATGGCACTATTACTTCATAAAAGTTTGTGTGTCAGTAATTCGCAGGGATTGTATTAAACTGCCTCTGCTAGTTTGATCCAAATCAAAAATCACTTGACACTGGGAACTAAGTCTTCAATGACCTACATGGTTTTTATATCAAGACTTTGTTTAACTTCATTACTTAGTAATGAACATGGTCCAAAATATCACTGAAATTTAACTGACAGCATTAAATTGTGAATTTTGCGTTTAGCAGTGAGGACAGGTGAGTAAAACAAAAACATCCAGATAGGTCCAGCTAAATCAAGTAAATGTCCTCATTCTACCTCAATATTTGGGTCCCAGAAAAATGTTTCTTCTGGCTTAATGTTTCAGAATGATTCAGAATGACTCAGAAAGATTGTAATACCTTGCTAAATATGTCTACTTTCAACATTTCAGCACTAGCCATGTGAAGAAATTGCAAAACTGTATTTGCAAAAGACAATTCCTTGGTTGTACCTGATGAGGATACACAGGTATTTTTGCCCCTGGATAGACTTTACACAAAATACCAGATGACTTTATAAAGCCATCTTGAAGACACACTGTAGGCAAATGACACACATGTTCCTATAAAAGCTTCAACTGGAGTTCTAAATATTGATTAGTTCAAAATTCTTGTTCAAATATAGGGAGATGATAATCTTATCGGGTTTTATCTGTATAAGGGTTAATCCTCTAGTCCAAGTTGTTCACATAAAGGCCTTTTAACCTTAATGGTACAGGAATTAAAGGTCCCTTTAGGGAGTTATTTGGCCCATCATGAGACAGATGCTCTAAAGGACAGGAGTGACTCACCAGCTACAGGGGTTAATTTATCTCTGTTGATTTGAGTGGGAATTTCTAGTATATGACAGCATGCTGTGCTTAATAATAGGTATATTCCTTATTATACAGACACCAATAATGTATATTTAGCTATTTAATAAGTATACCTAGAAGTACTTTCTATTTATGTAACACATTTCTCAAAGGAGAAAAGGAAGGCGGATAATTTAAGTAAGCAACTACTATAGGTATTTCTCCCAAATTACTTCTATGCCTTCAAAACTTAAAAAAAAAAAATAACCAAAACCCAAACATATCTCTCTGACTGATATTATGGCTTGATGATTTTGCTTAATTATTCAGAGGAAATGTGTTTTATTTTTCTCCCCAGAGGACAGAAGTCTGGCTGAGGGTTGCAGGACAAATTCTCCTATGTTCAGTCTGGTCCTGAAAAAATTTGTTTTTTTAATTTTAAAAGATTCTTCCTTTTTTTTTTTTTTTTTTTTTTTTTCCTTAATAAAGAAAAGCAGATGTCTGGATTCCCAGGGAAAGAGAAAAAAAATTAATATATTATTTTTTAGTTTGGTGGGTCTCTCAGGAGAAAGAAACAGAATAAGACTAGATCCTTTATTTAAAAATGTTTAAGGATTTTATCCACTGATCATTTAATGACAAATGAACAAACATTTCTTGAAACCCTTTCAGTTATTTCGTAGTTTTCTATAACTTTTGAGTCAAGACGACACCATGCTATTTATTTCAGACTCAAGTATGTACTGTAACCATTGGGTATACTCACAATAAAAAATGTGAATATCTGCTCATATTCTACCTAGATTCTTTGTCAGCCAGGCAATGAATGAGCACCAACTAAATTCAGAGCCAGGATAGAACAGTACTTTCACTGGAAATGGAGGAAAAAGCTCAGTGACTGAGTCACCAAACCCAGCAGTGCCCAGCCCAAGAGGATATATGTTGAGGATATATCAGATATTAAATAGTTCATTTGATTCCAGCCAGGTTTCAGCTTTGTTTGTCTCATGACATTTTCAGGCGAACCTATGCTGAACTGCTTACCCTTCTCAAGGTAAATCACCTTCAGAGCAACACAGTCTGTCCCTGCTGAGGGGAAATGAAGATTTTTTTCCTCATGTAAGACAAACAGCAGCAACGTCTCTGGCCCGTCCTCCCCATCCTGGGAAACAAAGCAATCATTTTTGCTGTTACACTTGCTATCAGCATAGCACAAGTCTGCCAGCTTCCCCTTTTCACCTCTCCCAGCTTTCTAGTTTCGTGTCTGAATGCACTTCATCATTTTCAAATTTTCTTTTTGGTGGATTCAATACTCAAATAACTATTAGTTTGCAATGCACACACAGTAACCCCAATTTTCCATTCACTGGATTTTCTTCATTTTCTGAGCAA
The DNA here is from genome assembly GCA_028565335.1 of Limnodromus scolopaceus. Lineage (NCBI taxonomy): Eukaryota > Metazoa > Chordata > Aves > Charadriiformes > Scolopacidae > Limnodromus > Limnodromus scolopaceus. Next base: position 206,719,130 of record JAOXNO010000001.1, read on the forward strand.
AAAATAGTACTTCATTACATATCTATTCATCTGTGTGCTTGGTGAAATGCAACATTATTCCAGGCAGAATCTGGGCTATTTATTTATTTATTTGTTTGTTGGAGAGAAAAAGAGGAGATGGACAGGTGATTAGAAGAGTGTTAAAGCATGGGATTTTTGGAAGGAGGGCTTAATATGTCATTATTAGTATCCCTTCAATGGACACCTTAGATCTCCAGCACAAAAGTTATAGTATATGATGACATAGACTTTTTAACAGCAATTTAGGGTGATATTAAAAATCGTATTTAAATAGTGTTTAAAAGTGTTTAATTGAAAAACTAACTCGAAGATCAAAACTGCAAGAGGACTCTTGGGTTTTTTAACCCATAAATCCCCTTACTCAATGTTAAGGGCTTTCATGTTGTAAAGCTGGTGTTATGAATTAGGAGGTTTTGCATTCATTTTTCTTTTTGTTGTTCTTCTTTTTCAGAAAGAGTAAAGCAAGGTCCGGCTTTGCTCTGGTATCAGGGACCACAGTAAGGCAGCCTCACCATGAGATGATAGCAGAAATGAGGAGTGAGAGTAACAGGAGAGAGGGACCTACTTTGGTCAGGGCACATTTAGAATCACTGTCATTGAAGACAAGAGGAGACCACAGACATTTTGAAGGATACATTTCCATTCAGGAATTCTTTGTAGTAGATATTATTCCACCATTAATACTGAAATAAAACCCCAACTGCCTTCTGCAAAAAAGTTGATCCAGCTTCATGGCTAATGCCCTGATGTGCAGGGTGTGAATTGTGGGAGCCACTGGAGATGCTGGGATGTGTGAACAGGAAGGAGGAGGAACTAGGATATGCCTGAAATAAGTAAAAATTCATCAGAATTGGCTAGTTTTCCCTAAGGATGCTTTGTGGTTTTGTAGAAAAACTCCAATAAATGAGTTGGATCATGCAGACAAATAAATAAATAAAGCTAGAAAAAAAGAGGCAATATATCCTTAAAACATCTTCAAGTCTTTGGAAGCATCCTATTGTGACTTCAGCTTTGGTTTGGTGTAGTACTAATGCCTGTTATATTTAGATAAGGTTTAAGATATATAGCCCTGAAGAGGAATCCATTGGTAATAATGAAGTAAAGTTATGTTCTTGCAGATAATTAAAGTATCATGATATAATGTTGCAATCTTACATAAAATATTTCTGAAGATGAAAGCAAATTTCCAAGCTTTCTGATAAAAGATTTTTAATGTTGTTTTTGGAAGTTTCTTTTTAAGTTTACATCAGAATAAAATACTAGATCCAAAATCTTATTTTTTAGTTTTGTATTAGCCAGATACTGTCTTAGTTCATGAAATGTAATAGTGCTTTTTTATAAAAAAAAACAACCTCATCATAATTGAACTCATATTTCTAGATGTTGAATAAACATATATAACACTGTGAACGACCAGTGATTACTCAAGATGCTTTTGTTAGATTACACATTTTCACGACATGTATGCATCTTTGTTTTGGAGTGGGAGCACAGCTGCATGGCCAATTATGTGTTGCAGGATTACAAGTGTGTGTTCCAGTTCGGAGGACCAGAAAGGGCTCTAATTAAAATGGGCCATGAGTCAAGAGGGAGACTCGCACCTCTCTTTTCAAAATACACTCCTCATTTTCTAAGATAGTTGTTGTCTTCCCTACCCCTCCCTGCCCTGTAGGCACCAGGGGATAAAAGTCCATATTTATTTATGTCAGTATAAATAAATCATAATAATGCTATAAGGGGTAGACAGAGATTATTTCCAATACATTAAGTTGGCTGTATTATGGTATTAATACTCACACATACACACAAGGAGAAACAAAAGAAAATAAAATGGTATTTGTGAGAGAAGGGAATGGAGAAAAGACCAGGGAAAATACAAAACCCTAATACTTTTCAAAAATGTGTTGCTTACTGTATGAAATAATTGCAACCATAATTTTACATTCTAATATGTTGGTTTTTATTTGTTGTTTAAAAATTTAGTTGATATAGTCATGCAATTAAACATAGATGTTTCATTGTATTATTAGTGAAATTAACGCTAATGTGACACAATGGCAAATTACTGCTAAAATAAAATGCTCTTTGCATTAACATGATAATGACATTTCTGAATATACTGAACATCATGAAATGTTGCATATAGCAACAGAATCTTAAAGTCTCTCCAGATTCACCTTTGTACATATGAATAAAAAAGATGAGGATTTTCCCATAATTCCCACATTTTCACTTGGAAGTTTCTGGGTCTTTGTCTGACCCTTTCAAAAATATATTCCAACATGCAGTAAAAAAAAAAAAAAGGAAGAAAGAAAATAAATTCTAATTTCAACAAATGGACTGGCTCCTTCTGTATGAAATCAAGAAGTTTAAAATTCTTTCGACACATGGGATCTTGGGATCAACATTTGTGCATGACAAGAGAGGCAGCAGTTGTGGTTACCTCTGTGGATGGCTATCTCTACTCCTCCTTTATTTTCCCACTTCCAATTTCCTTTTTCATTTACTTTTTTTGGTTTTTTTCTTTTCTTCCTTTTCTTTTTCCTTTTTCTTTTTTTTTCTTTTTTTCTTTCAATTAGGCAGAATTAAATGGTTATATTTGAAACAACCACTGGAGCTCAGACCTGCCATCTTTCAAGGCAGTCTTCATTCCTTTCCATTCCTAGCCCAAGCAGAGGCTAAATATGTCCTCCCAGAGTAAACATACACTGGCAGAACAGCAGGGTCCCTACCTTTGAGCAATCCTATGCTTCCCTCGTAGAGTGCTTGAATTTGAATTCTTTTAACATCTACAGCTATTAGAAAATACTCCAGTAAAATCTGAAAGGGTACTTGCTTGTTGGCTGTCACGTTCTGCTACAAAGTTGGAGTGCAAGTTTGTTCTTTCCAAAAGTAAAGAGAGGCAAGAAATTTGTTCTACCAAGTCAGATAGATTAGCTATTAGGAAGTAATTCTTTACAGTGGGTGGTGAGACACTGGAACAGGCTGCCCAGTAAAGCTGTGGATGCCCCTTCCCTGGAAGTGTCAAGGCCAGGCTGGATGGGGCTTTGAGCAACCTGGTCTGGTGGGAGTTGTCCCTGCCTATGGCAGGGGGGTTGGAACCCAATAATCTTTAAGGTCCCTTCGAACTCAAACCATTCTATGATTCTATGATTCTAAGGCCATTCATTTCAACAGAGAAGATCCCAGCTAAAACTTTCGTTCTTGCCCCCATCTCCATTTTCCATGTGCTCTTTGAAATAGGTGAAATGTCCTTAGATTGAGAGAACTCTATGTTTCAAAAATCTTTTCCAATATGTAGCTAAAATTTTTGATACTTAGAATTTGTCTTAAATAATTATACAGTTTGAATATTTGAACCTCTGTCTTTCATTTTTAGGAAGATGCAGCTACTTTTATATCCCAAGCATACTATTAAACCTTAAATATGTGTATGGCATTTGGTCACGGAGACTACTCTTTATACAGAGACGAACAAACCAAGCCCAATTTCTTTATGAGAATCATGTAATAATCAATGACTGAATAACTCATTTCCTACTTTTAGTCTTTATTTATTATCTCAAACCACAGCTAAGGAGAAGAAATTAACCTAACTTGCAGCCACTGACTTTTCTTTGTTAGTCACTGAATTTTTTCTCCACAAACAACAGAAATGTGATAACACTGATTTTTCCATAAAAGAATGCCAATAAAATCCTCTTATCTTGAGCTTGTGCCAGGTATAAAATCTCTGCTGAGCAATGTTATGTGGCTCAATTTGCCTCTGAGTTTTGCTCATGTGCGTTTTATTTCTGGAAGTTTGGGTTGGTGCATGCAAAGCAGTGGTCCTCCTTCGTCTAACTTAATTGAGTAAGATCTAATAAATTAAATTATATTAAAAAACAATGTTATAATAGTTATCTGGGCGAGATAATGAATGCATAGTATATATAGTAAAGATATGAAAGAGGAAGAAAATTAAGGTTGCCACAGAAACTCAATATCTCTAACATGAAACGGTCTAAAAAGATTGCTTTTACTGTACTTTCATCAACTCTTTCAGGAGAGATTACAAAAATTAACACAGACATACAAAAGGTGTCACTTTATCTGATGGCATCCAAAAATGAATCCTCATAAGCAGACCCGTTTCAGGCCATTTGTTTACTCTGAAAATGCTGTAACATTTCAGTGAGACACATTTGGATTTACTAAAGGTCTGTTAAGCCAGACTGGACTTGTACCTTTCTTGGATACAGTGCTTTACTATTTTTTTAGTTTAAAGGACATAAGTAGTATTTCATCTGCCTAGAATTTATGACAGCATCTGAAAGACTGCCAAACAGAAAATTAATTAAAATGGCAGAGATGGGATTAACAGAAATATTATAAGATGGAGACGGGATTAAAGACAAGGGAAAATGGAAGCTGCTGGTTTGGAAAGAACTTATTGGAATACCTCAAGGACCAGTCTGGAAATAACCTAATTTAATATTTGTAACTATGGTATGACCTAAAGTGGTTCATTAGTCATATTTGCAAATGATGCGAATGCTAAAGCATCATCAGTACAGAGAATTTGTAACATTATGCAAGATGAACTGAATTGTAAAGCCTGAATAAGAGAAACAGGATGAAAATTAGCAGTATAAATAACAAAGTTATGTTTTTGGATAGAAAATGAAATAACAAAACATTGAGGGGAAAACCCTGAGTCAATGAATATGGTGTAGTATTCTGATTACTTAGATTTACAGAATCACAGAATCATAGGGTTGGGAAGTGACTTCAGAGATCACCTAGTTTAGAAACCATAAATTCAAAACAGAATAAAGACAGGAAGAAACTAGTAGGATAGATAGGGGGAAAACGAAATTTTATAAAATGAAACATAGGGCCACAAAACAGAAGCTTCTGAGAGGACAGGATCCTTTGTTGTATAAGCAAATGTGTCAGGGGAATAAACACCAGGGATTTAAAACAACTATTTCCCTTAAACACCAAGAACAAGATTTGGCACAGAAAGAAGATAAAACAGTCTGAATAAATTTAGGACAGAAATTAGAAGAAAGCTTCAGCCTATCAAGGGAATAGAATTCTGGGAGAGCTTTGCAATAGCACAAGAGGAGAGAAGGAAACCTAATCAACTTTACCAAACACTTCACAATGGATCTAATCAGTTTATGACTACATGATGTGTTCACCTGACATGATACGGAATGGGGTTTGTAGTCCTATTGCCTGCATTGCTGATTGCTGCAGTTCTGATGTTTGTAGCAATGTCAGATATATTATAATTCCATAGCTATTCTTTAGTAACCACAGTTATTAAAAAAGAAGAGATAAGACAATTAGTTCTATAGTTCCTTACAGAAAATGTTCTCTATACTCATGTAACCACCTGTGTTAAAAATATCACAATTTTTCACATTTTTTTTTTAAAAACTAGAAATTACTAGAGTACTGAAAAACTACAGATAGAAGTAAGGGATTATTCTTCAGATAACTCTTACTCCAGTCGCCTCATAGCTATCTCCAAAATAACTCAGTTTAAAAAATTCTTAAAAAATAAAATAAGCAACATAATCTTCTTCAAGGACTGAACTATAATTCATAAATTCTCATTCTTTTTCCTAGAGAATTACATTTCCACTTAAGCCAATGCAAACTTCTCATTCAATAAGTTTTTTTTCTGTATATTGAGTTTATAGGGCAGACCTCAAATGCAAACGCTTAGAAACATGAAATAAATGCAACAGTTTTTAATCTGTTTTTATAGACCAACTATATGGGAAGCACATCCTGACAGATGTCTCAGAGCAGACAAATGGCGATAATAGACATTGAACAAAAGATTCAGAACAAACTAGTAAAACTTAACAAAGTTAAATACCCCAATCCCACTGCTGCAACATGTCTCAGCTGAGTTGTTCTTCTCATATCCTTAGATATTGAAATTACTTGTTGAGAGGTGGGTCCTGTTTCTCAAGAAAGAGCACCGTCAAATGTGTAAACAGTGCATGGAACCAGAGATGTTGTTAAGACAGAATCACCATAAATCAACATGCGCCCCAGAAATCAAAAGTCATAATTGACCAATTATTACACAGGGAGTTAGACTAAATCTGAAGTCCAAATTATTTGCTCTCTTTAAAAAAGACATTACAGTAAACTTCTATCACAACTATGAGTTGTCATCAACCACTTCTTGTGTTGGGAAGGAGGTGAGTTTTCTTCTTGGCTCTGGTGGTCTTCTTTACCTCTGTATTTGTTGCTTCTTTCATGAGAGCACAAGCTAGAGACTCAGATCAGTCTCTAGTAAAATAGGCTGTTGAACCAACCTGGACTAAAATTATCCAGATCTGAGTGTGTTTGTGTGTGTGTGTGTTTAACTGGGACCAATTTCCCAGAAGAACACTATACTATCTAATTATTCAAGTGTTTGCCAACTTCTGCCAAATGAAATTACTTGTGGAGCTACTGAGCTAGATTATATTTGTAGTTCTGTTGTCCAATTTCTTTCAGAAGTGGTTAATTTACTAAAAATAATTTCAGATTAATATAGGTTGCTTTAAACTGTATCTAACCAACTCAATTTATTTCACACAAAACCCTTCTTGAAAAGTGCCTGAAAATCAGAATGTTATTATATTTGGAAATAAACTGCCAACTGCTCTAACTTAATGCTTTCAGTTCTGAGTCTCAAGAGCTTGCAGGATTTGAGGTTGAGATATGGTGTCAGCATGGTCAACAATGAATAAATAAATGAAGAAAAATGGTATTTTAATGTAATGGCATGATGAGACCTACTGAGAATGACCAGCCAAGACCTTGTTAAAGTTGTACTGAGCTCAATCAATGAAATCAAATGTTTTATCAGCAAACTCTGCAACGTGGTTGGTGGGCAAATGCAACTGGACCGACTGTATGTCAGCTATTTTTCAAAATGACAGAAATAGTAATGGATCATCTGGAATGCTATTATTTAGTGCTAATGAATGATTGTTTGGTGATGGAAGAAAAATCAATTATGACAGCTGTGAGAGATGCTGCCACCGTTCCATTATTCCAAAAATAAATAGCAAAGCTGCCTGCTAAGGTAGGAAATAAGAGAGCATTCCCTGTGAGAGGCAAAAGTTATACACAAAGAAGCAACTGAAACTTGTGTTTACTGCACGTAAACGATGGTGGGGCCTTAAAGTAGAAGCAGAAATCCTTGAACTACTGAAAAAACCCACAACTTTTGCCTACTTATGTTGCAAGGAATCAACATGCTTTCACTCTCCAGACAGTTGGATAACACTTCCTTGAGCACCAAACACTTTGTTTTTTTAAAAACCTTCATGCCTGAACCAAGACTAACTATAGCTGAGAAGAGATGATGGATAACACATCACTATATGTGGACTGCTAAGAATTTAAGGAACAACAAGGGTTTAAAAAACAGCAAGAAGAGCCACCATTTAAAATAAAAAAGTCATTCCATTAAAAAACTAAGAGAAAAGCACACATTGGCCAACTTAGACAGAGCCCAAATAGAACTGTTCTCACTCCAAGATGAGATAACATGCTGCTTGGGGCAGGAACTTTGTGCAATTAAACAAAACTAAAAGCCAAACGTGAAATACAATTTCATCAAAGATAGCACACAGTGTATTCCTCCCTCCTAAAAAAAGATACATTTAATGCAAATTATTTAAGACTTTTAGGGGGTTTTATGTCCATCAATATCTATCCAGGTGTAGATAGATCAACAGCTGGATAGATCAATAGAACAATAAATAGATGATAGATAAAGGTACATACATTGCTACGTAGACATAGCCACAGATATATAGATACCAGAGCGATCTGACAACATGTCAGTTGAATGTTGCTATCCCAGTACAAAATTGATTTCCAAGGAAGATCTCAATTTCCATCTGCTTTCCTGGAATGAAGGAGCCTTCGTTCCCTTCCTGAGATCAGAAGGAAATGTGGCAATGAAGCCACTGAACTGAATTCTGGCAAAGCTCACAGCTGAGTGCTGAGCTCTGGTTACCTCTTCATTGCTTCCTCAGCCCCAGCTCTTACGGACCAGACCCAGGAGACTATTGTCTTGTTCAATAGCAACATGCTGTTGCCTGTGCTTTGCTCTTCTGTTTTTGTCTCCCCATTGCAGAGGAAGAGGAGAAGGGCAAGACATGAAAGGGAGGGATTGAGTGTGCAGGCAATCAGGCAGTGTCCACTTATGCATTGGCCATTTTTCTGGCAGTCTGCAGCTGTCTTCTGTATGTAACACCAGCCACACATGAACTTGTTTGAAGAGCAGAACATACGTGTGTGATCAGAACCTTGACAGACTGACCCAGCAGCCACTGATTCAGCTGAAATCTTCCTCTTCATATGAACAGACTGTGACCAGGGTCTGAACATATTGTGCAGACATGAGAAATCAAATTGCAGCAGAAATCTCATCTTTAGGATACCTAACCTGACAGGTGTCCACTGATAAATAGTGAAGAAATAGGACAAGGAAGAGAGAATATGCTAAAAATAATAAGTTTATAAAATTTCATGAAATGAAGCAAGTTTAATTTGTGAATTCATTACTCTAGTGACAAGCTGCTAAAACATCAGTTGCACTAATGTGTCACAAAACTAGACACAAATTGAAGGAGACTAAACTTTCCATTATCTGAAACTCCCTTGCTAATGGAACATGATTATTAAAGACAGTTGCTAATATGTCTTACTATGAATTTATCTGGGAACTAATACCTTTGATTACCAATTGAAATTAATGTTTTAGTTATTTTAGCTCAATTCTATATGACAGCATAGCCAAAGGGAGGTTTGTCACCAAAGTCAAGGGCACCAGGAGAAGGATATTGGTTTAGCTATGGGACCTTTGGAGGGAGCTATTACAAACTTTAATGAATGTAATATGTAAGTTTATGCTGGGGAAAGAATTCTGGAAGGATACGAAAACTCATGGTGTAGTTATCGTAGAAATCTCTTTAGAAAAAATGAAATAATTCCAGGGAACCGGCTATCCAATGTCTGCCAAACCTGGAACTACCTACGTTTTGCTGGAAAACCAGCCTTGTTGGCAAATTACAGATTGAGTGGCTGACAGGTGTAATCTAACCTCATCATTCTTAGGCACAGCAGGAGGTGTTAACCAACTCAGTTTACGCAACTAAAGTTGTTACAAAATATGAATATTACTTGCCATTAGTCATGGAAAAAATAATATTTTTTTTTCCATGGATATTTTCCATGGTATAAAACTACGGTGGAAAGTGGAAAAAGAAAAGTTAAAGCATTTTATTTCTTCAGAAGAGACCAATATGGATTATGGTTTCCAGAGTAAAACAAAGTAATTTTCTCATTTATCTTGGACACTTCTGGTGGCCCTGAGCTCTGAGTGCCCTAAGACAGAGCCCTGTGGCAGTTTACCATAGAAGCCTAATGGCAGTGCGAACAGGAGAATTTGACAAAGAATATTGGGGAAATATCCATTAAAGCCTCATAGCCAGAAAAAAAGTGCTTTTCAGGCCTGCTGAGGATATCATTGGCTTTGAAGATATACAATTAATAATCAAGGACAGCTGAAGATCTCTTGCAAGCTTTCAGTTACAGATAAGAAGAAAGATCAAGCTCCTTCATCAATATAATTTTGTTGCTGTTAACTTTCTTTGTAGTCATTTGTCATGCTGTGACAAGATATACATAGGTTTTGAGGACTTATGATTTTCTCAGATAAATATAATTATGTATTGAATATTGTTTAAAATTGTTTTTCTTTTATTTTATTGATCCCCTAACTGAGCCACTGACAATTAAAAATTAAATGCTTGGGATTGGTTCTCTGTATTTTCGATTTTCAGTCAAATCAAAAGTTTTACTCAACACAAAGCAGCCTGCTTTACTTTTGGTGTTTTAACATCTGCATTAAAAATATCTATTTGGCTAGATTTGGAAAAGAAATCATATTTAAGCTATAACAAACTGAAACGTTGAAAATGTTGAGCTGCATCAATATTGTATAATGAAGCAGCCTTCCCCGATGTTCATCTGTTCATTGGAATTAGCACACAGTTATGAATACCTCGGTGAATTTTTTCAGTAAATAAAATATAATTTTGAGGTGTTTGTAATTTCTGTAAGCCTTACCCATGCCTATAATGTGGTTTATTAGTACTTTGTGTCTCAGTGGTCTGGTCAGAAACAAATTCAAAGTTATTACATTTTAACGCAGTTCCTATTCATAGCTCCTCATCTAGGGTGAGCTTTTGAGACTGGATTAGTTCATCTAATTTCAGAGACCTGATTGATTTACTATCATAAAGTCACATTCACCTCATATGCATAACACAGGAGAAGGACACAGGACTGTCCTGAAGATCTCAAGCAGGCTTTCTGAGCTCAAAACAAGAAAGTGCAGGTAGAACACAGGATGTAAAACACAAACCAAACATCTTGGCAGTAAAAAAGTTTGAGGAAAGGGAAAGAATGACCCAAAAAAGTAAGTATCATTAGTTCTCACTAGTATATTGAGTTTTATGTTTTCTGGAGCATTTTAATATCTGCAGTTTCTGGGAGGAAATGACTAGAAGAGAGCTTTCTCATTACATTCAAAATAAATTTTAAAAAAACCAACAACACAAAACCGAAACAACAGGAAGTGAAACGGAAAGAGCTCTAGTCTGATTGCTTGGGGAAAAAAAGGCTGGAAATATTAAATTTCAAGGATTAACATCCAGAAGGAAATTAAAGAATCAGATGTCCACATTTAGAAGCAGCAACAGGGATAAAATACTATGGATTGAAAAAGAACCAATGCAACAATGAAATATGGAAAAGAGTATGCAAAATTAGAGGCAACATTTGCAAACAAGGGTCTAAAAGGAGATTTTAATGACAAGAAGAAATGCCCTAAATTAGCTGTTGATAAAGGCACATTCATGGAACACCCTTCTTGGATCTGTCTCTCTGAACACCACATGGATTTTCTGGTAAATACTACACAAAGTTTTGCATACTTGAACAGTAAACTTAAATAAGATGTAAAGCTTCACCCTCCTTTTTGCTAAAGTCAGGCAAGCATTCCTTGAACAAAGCAAAACCTTGAACAATTTCTTATGCGTAAAATCCCTTGGGTAGGCAGAAACAAGTTGTTAGGAAAACAATTTCAAAACATACATATTCATTTATGGATATATATAGAGAGAATATGTTTAATATGCTTACTGGCTAAGCATTACATTTACGTCACATCAACATTAATAAGGGTTTGAGGGTCACTAAAGTATTGTTATCAGAGCTTGGCCTTGCAAGTATCTGAAAATGTTTGGTGTCAGCACAGCTTGATTTCATAGCCATCTTATAAGAATACTAGATGCTAAAACATCCTTATTATGCACATTTCTAATCTAACAAATCAACACATTACAGGGCTTATTGCCTTATTACCCATTTACAAAATCATGATCCTTCTTCTATGTTCAAGGTAAACCCTGACATGATATCTTACATATAATTATGGTATATAAATGATAAAACTTTTAATCAGCTAGGTCTCTCAAGAGCCTGATTGCTTCTGCCTACTTAACGAGAAGCTTTAATATAGGCAACAGAGCAATGTGTCTAAATATACACCCTTAAGAAAGAATATTTTCCATACATTTTTAATGCAGAGATCCCAAGGGTTTTGATCACAGTTTATCTCTAACAAATTTTCAGTGGCCATAGACAGGATGGAGAAAGGTAGGGTTTTTTTCAGGAGTTAATTTGAAACTTGGACATTTGGTTTCTCATCTAATATTGGATGAAATCCAAAAACCAATTTACAATTCAAATGTTCAAATGGACAAGTTGGCTACAGGATTAATGTGATGATGTGGAGATGGAAAATCAGTGGGGCCCAAGATACAGTTAGTGCTTTTTTTCAGTTTTCACCCTCCTTAGATACTGAAAGTCCTTTTGCCCCTGTACCCAAATTTACACACCGTGATAACCCCAATTTACTAAAACCCTACAAGGTGGACAACTGATAAGTAGTGAGGACAGCTTATAGGATGTTTTGTTTAAATCTGCCTTTTCAATATTGGTAAAGTCATGCTACTTCTCCTAAGAGTAATCAGAAAAATCTGAGGTTTTAAAGATGCATCGGAGTTTTTCCACAATAACATCAAGAAAATGTGATCCATATGTCATCTTTAAACTCTTTAAAGTGTTTGCATCCTCCTTTTGAAAACTGTAGCTGTCCTGGGCATGATGTACCTGGTTTAAATCCAGGGGGCCTGGGGATGATCCAGGGGTTATGACCGTCTGTTAAGCTGCTCAGTAACATACACAGTGGGGACAGAGTTCCACCAATTACACAAACCTTCACACTATGCTGCACTGCTGGAGCAAACTCGTATTGCTAACTGGCAGACTTTGAGGAAAGAAAACTGAAAGTTAGCCTGGTTTCATCTACAATATAGATTATTCTGCAGTTTAACATTTAACTAACTTGTATGATTGATTTGTGCAAATACTACTTTTGTGGGTTTTTTTCCTCTATCCAGAAACAGGTAAGATTCACTCACTTAGTCTCTCTTATGTGAAGACTGAGCTATATTAATTTAATAATGAAAGGACAATGTTCTGAAAGCAGCTTTGGAAAGCTCCTCTTGTTGTCATCTGTGGTCCTTTTTGATTCTTCAGGATCTATGATGTTTCAGTCTAGATATTTTGTTTGTTTCTATTTCTGAATTCTGACCTTATTTGGGATTGTTTTGCTGATACACTGTGAAAACTCAGATCCATTAAAGCTATTTTATCTACCTTAGGAGAAGGAGAGGGAGAAAGGGAGAAAGAAGAACAGAGAAAGAAAGAAAAATGAATCAGGTCACAGTCTACATCAAGAACTCTTTTTTTTTTTTTTCCCTGAAAAAGAGCAGAAGGATCAAATGTCACAAGCTTCCAGGAATAATCTCATGATTGATAGGGGTATAAGTTGATGGTTGTCAATCTTAATGAGAAGGCAGCAAGATTGCTGTGTTTCATATCCAAATTTTATATCCCTGTAGTCAATCAACACCATACTAAGGAATCTTTCAAATGTATATATGAGAAAATAAAAAAATCTGTAAAACTACATTTCTTTCAGGAGTAATATTAGAAGTGTCAATGCCATTATTGTGCCATTAGAATGCTGAAAAAATTGCAGGTGTAAACCCTCTCTCTCTACTCTGACAGAGAGTTCTGGGCATTTTAAAATAGAGAAGCTATGGACATCCCTACAGGCTCTTAATGGTGTTTTTATTGGAGGCATGGGGAGCCAGCAGTGAAGCTTCATCCATGTCTTCTGGTAGTGCAACCCTGTTGTGATTAAACCCCAGTCAGCAGTACAAACCCCATTGTTTAGGAGGTGCCACTTCCCAATCTTGTTTGCTAACAATTTATTTCATCATATAAATCATCCCACTTCCAGTGAAGAGCTGTTTCAAACAACGTTCAGTCTAGTTTGAAGTATTTTGCAACAATGAGAATTCCCTGGAATTAAAATTTCCCAGGCTATTAATTTCCTGGTATTCCAGGTATTCCAACCGCATTTTTCTTTTCTCAGTTCCACATCTCTTAAATTATGTCTAATAGGCAGCACTGCTCTGATGTACAATACTTCCCATCGTGGGATCTCAAAGAGTTGAGACAAACATTAACTAGTTTGCAAGACCTCAGTGAAACTGAAATCTGAATATAGTAATTGGATGAGATGAATGGATAAGAGTTTTAAGGGAGGCTAAAAGAATATATTCCTGGAAAAAATACTGTAGACTATGAACAAATACCCATTATTTTGTTAAAAATATTTCCCTGTGGGTTTTGGTCAAAATACCCACAGTGTGTACAAACAGTGGATGCTTGGAGTTGAGAGAATTTCAGGTAATTGGTTTCCACAGAGAAAAAAAAAATAGATTTAATGTAATTTTGATACAAAATTTTAAAATTAAAAAGTCTGAATGATCCTAAGGTTAGATGACTCCCTAAACACAGAATGTGCATGTGTTCACCGTGGAGACTTGAGTGCCAAAGCTGACTCTGTGCCCACTAACACTAGAAAGGAAGAGATTGAGCCACAATAACCAATTAGTTTAATAACAAAAAAAATGTACCTTCCAGACCTGGCACTCCTTTCACACAGAATGAAATGCACTGAATGGATGTGTTGGGTAAGAGCAACACTAATTCAGTCTGACATCGGTACCTGGGAAGGTCATTGAACAGATCATCCTGAGTGCCATTATGTAGCGCATGAGGGACATTCAGGTGATCAGGCCCAGCCAACACGGGTTCATGAGGGGCAGGTCCTGCTTGACAAACCTGATCTCCTTCTATGGCAAAGTGACCCGCTTGCTGGATGAAGGAAAGGCTGTGGATGTTGTTTACCTGGACTTCAGTAAGGCCTTCAGTACAGCGTCCCACGGTATACTCCTGGAGAAATTGGCTGCCCATGGCTTAGACGAGAATACTCTCCACTGGGTTAAAAACTGGCTGGAGGGCCAGTCCCAGAGAGTGGTGGCGAATGGAGTGAAATCCAGTTGGCGGCCAGTCACGAATGGTGTCTCCCACATGGCTCAGTACTGGGGCTGGTTCTCTTCAACATCTTTATCAATGATCTGGATGAAGGGATTGAGTGCACCCTCAGTAAATTTGCAGACGACACCAAGTTGGGTGGGAGTGTCGACCTGCTGGAGGGACGAAAGGCCTTGCAGAGGGATCTGGACAGGCTGGATGGATGGGCTGAGAGGAACAGGATGAGTTTCAATAAGGCCAAGTGCCGGGTCCTGCACTGAAAGGGTGTTGGTCGACTGTCGGCTGAACATGAGCCAGCAGTGTGCCCAGGTGGCCAAAAAGGCCAACAGCATCCTAGCCTGTATCAGGAACAGTGTGGTGAGTAGGACCCAAGAAGTGATCATCCCCCTGTGCTCGGCACCAGTGAGTACTGTGTGCAGCTTGGGGCCCTTTACCACAAAAAAGACATTGAGGTGCTGGAGCGGGTCCAGAGAAGGGCAATAACGCTGGTGAGGAGTCTGGAGAATAAGTCGTATGAGGAGAGGCTGAGGGAGCTGGGGTTGTTCAGTCTGGAGAAAAGGAGGCTGAGGGGAGACCTTATCGCTCTCTACAACTACCTGAAAGGAGGTTGTAGGGAGGCGGGGGTCGGTCTCTTCTCCCAAGTCACAGATGATAGGACAAGACGAAATGGCCTCAAGTTGCACCAGGAGAGGTTCAAGTTGGATATTAGGAAAAAATACTTCACTAAAAGGGTTATTAAGCATTGGAATGGGCTGTCCAGGGAGGTGGTTGAGGCACCATCCCTGGAGATATTTAAAAGATGAATTGACATGGTGCTCAGGAATATGGTTTAGTGTTGGTGTGTGTGTTTTGTTTGGTGGGTTTGTTTTTTTTTGTTTATTCTGTTTGTTTGCTTGTTTGGTTTTTTGCGGTTGGACTAGATGATCTTAAAGGTCCCTTCCAACCTAAGCAATTCTGTGATTCTGTAATTCAGGGGTCTCTGCTCTGCACTTACCAGCATAGTGTTAGGATACCCAGAAGAACTTGGTAACATAACTGACAGAAAAGTTTGGGAAGAGTTGAAAGTGTCCATATTTTAGTTAACACTGGGTCAAACTCTTCCCCAGAGGAGCAGTATAAGGTTTGAGGAAGGAAAAAGTTTTCCTTCTGTGTTTGAAAATGGTGATGCTGATACCTTGGATATTACAGCAGTCAATAGAGATGTGTTGGAAGACTGTTAAATATCCTCTTTTCCTCCCATTACTTCTGGAATGGTCTCTCCAGTATTCATATCTCTAAGAGATAATATTGCAATCTCTCTGCAGACTCAACAAAATGGCATTACACGGGGGTGAAATTTCCCAATCTCTTAAAGTTTTATAGAAGCTTTGTCTTCTTGATAAAATAGAAACAGAAGTTTGGAGGTCACCCCTCTGCTGCAGAAGTGGGGACCCCTGGCATGGATTTTAGCTCTCGACGCAACTCCTTTGCACAAGACCTTCTTTTAAAGCAGTTGATTGTTCCCAAATCCTGCAAGCAAAGGCATTATTGCTTAGTGAGCTATCTAATCTCTGGGATTACCTGTTTAGGCTTCAGTACATAAAACTGCTAGCACTACCACTGACCATAAATGTCATTAGCTTTAATTAAAAAAATAAAAAGATAAGATCTCAGTAATGAACTGTAATGCTTCAGTTAATAAAATAGATTATATCTTTCTCTGTACTGCTGCTTCCACGAAGTAATTTCATTTCTATTTAAAGCATAGATTACAGATTAGAAAAGAAGATAAGAAAACTATTTTATTTCTACAGATAATGTTCAATTGTCACCCATCTTTTCTCCTTTAATTCTCCTAGATGTCCAACTAGAGAATAAGGCAGAGTATTCAGCAGCAGATGACGCATTGCAAGTAATTTCCCGCTCATCAAATTACACTTCACAGGATATTAAAATTTCACATAATTAGACTTGTTTCTCAGACATTACAGTTCTACTGCTCTGCACATTGTTTCTATCTCTAAATCTGTTGTTACCCCTCAAACTAGTGTTGATCATTCCGCAGATCTTGTAATCTCCCCTATGCCATGTATATAGAGAGATATTTTTTCTTTTTCTGGAGTCCACACACGCTAACAAGAATGTTTCCATTGGCCTCTGAAAACTCCAAATCAGTTTTCATGATCAAATTCTAGTATTTTAAACATTTTAATCTGAATGACATTAATTAAAACACGTACAATAGATAGAGAATGAATCAGATGTTCATTTTTACTTCCTACAAAAAATGTTCAAAATTTCCCATGCATTTCAGAGTGCATAATAAGAAAAAAAAATTCTAAGGAAAAAACATGCCTGTCAACATGATTTTTAAATGCAGCCTTAAAGAGAAGCACTGAAAATTAATGTTTCCCATTGAAAAATAAATATTTCTTCTCCACTGGTAATCAAGGTAGCTATTAAAAAGAAACTGCTAAACTTTTTAAAAGTAACTAATAGAAATATCTTAATTCAACAACCATAAAATTTGTAACAAACAGAACTCTCTGAATCTGTAGTGCTGATTTTTAACAGGTAATGGAACAATACTGAAAGATCTGAGAGGACTGGAAACAAACAGGTATTGTGGCAGTATCTAAGAAAAGGCAAATAAGGATTAATTAGGCCATTTAGTTTCAATTCAATCTCAAGCACGATCATATAAATCAATGCGGGATGCCACCCACAGAAGCTCATATTGATAATGAAATCAAAGCCACACAAATGTTTTATGCATGTTACATACTGTCACACAATATTATTGGTTTTTATGAGATCAAAAGTTTGTTTTATATGGAAATGCTGGGAAGAATCCCAAATTATGTTAAAATAAAACTTAATATAAAATAAAATAATATAAATGACAAAATATAAAATCAAGTGGAACACATCATTAGATTTCAGAACGTCACCTAAAATGGAGAGCCATCTACCAGTGAGAGCACTTTAAGTGGGATATCTCAGAGGTTTTGTCTCAGTTTAGTGTTACTCGATAAATTTAGAAATTATTTGTAATGAAATATAAAATAAATGTTAGTAAAATTTGTAGATGAGCAGGTATTTAAAACTTGGCAGCTGGGGCTTATTTATACATAGTGTATTTGTGAGGCATAAATCAATAAAAATTGATCCTTTATGAACAAAAAATATTAGACATATTTTCAGGCTAAGCAAGATCCCAGCATTCTCTTATCTATTGACTTCAAAAGGTCACTAGACTTCAAAAAGAATTATATACCCTGATATACAATCTGTTAAATTCTGCCATGTGTACTTGAAAGAGAAAGCTAAACATTCAAAAAGGTTTGAGAGAAAATAGACACAAAGCAAAACATGCAGCACCCCGCCATGGACTGATGGACACACCTTATAATGAGTAACTAAAAACCTCTGTCTATTTAATAGTTAAACTCTATCTAGTAATCTGTGACCCACTAACAAATGTGTGTACAGTGAACAGATTTCTGACAGCTGATTACTCTTTAATTCAGGAAAAAAAACCAAATTAGTAAAATCTACCTGTTAGAAACTGAAGTTAAACACAAGCATATGAGAGGGAGAGGGCACATTTTCTAACGAGAGTAAACTAGCACCTGGGACTCCCTGTTTAATAATGTCAATGCCTGGATATCTTTCAAAAACATACAATCTACCTCAAATAAATGTACAGGCTTATTTCAGAAGAGCTTGGGTAAGACATTGAGACACATTAATGAAAGGATCAGATCAGGTATTTGTGAGAGTTTGTCCCAGCCTTAGCTTTACTAGTCCATATAAACAGGGTGGTTTGACTGATGTCCTGAGTGCTCCCAAATTCAACACGAAGTTTTAGGGGGGAAAAAGTCAAATAAGAGATTTTGTGACAAAGTTATCTAATCTAAGATAGATCTCTATCCCTGAACCAGTCATCCTGCGTCTTCTTATACTAAATAAAAGTCATCAAGACATAATCCATCTCAGTGTCTCTGAAGATGTCGCAAGAAGGCTGAAAAGGTCAAGCCCAGCTGCAGATGTCCTCACTGGCAAAAAAAGCAAATTTGCGAAATGAATCAAGTTTTCAGGAAGAAACTATTCACCGCATGAAAATATGATGCTTTCCAATCGTTGTGATGTCAGTCCTCAAACTTTTCCCTATCGGGACAGCATCCCAGAAAATATTTTAGTGCCTTCCAATCCATTGTTTTATGTTTCTTTGAAGCACCAAGGTGCTGACCCCAAGTTATGTTTGCTCATTGTTTTTAGGGTTATCTCATTGACTTTCAGTGTAGAAAGTGTTTTAAAGGAACATCAGTTCCTAGAGCATAATTATGCAACATGAAGGGTGCTTCACCTGGGGAGTAATAACCCCATGCACCAGTACAGGTTGGGGGCTGACCTGCTGGAGAGCAGCTCTGTGGAAAAAGACCTGGGAGTCCTTATGGAAAACAGAGTGACCATGGGCCAGTAATGTGCCTTTGTGGACAAGAAGGCCAATGGCATCCTGGGATGCATCAGGAAGAGTGTGGCCGGCAGGTGGAGGGAGGTTATCCTGCCCCTCTGCTCTGCCCTGGTGAGGCCCCATCTGGAGCACGATGTCCATTTCTGGGCTCCCCAGTTCAAGAAGGACAGGGAACTGCTGGAT
Source organism: Limnodromus scolopaceus (assembly GCA_028565335.1). Lineage (NCBI taxonomy): Eukaryota > Metazoa > Chordata > Aves > Charadriiformes > Scolopacidae > Limnodromus > Limnodromus scolopaceus. The sequence goes on from JAOXNO010000001.1 coordinate 206,738,340, forward strand.
AGGGTAGAGCAAAGGACTACAAAGATGATTAGGGGCCTGGAGAGTCTCTCTTATGAGGAAAGGCTGAGGGACTTGGGTCTTTTTAGTCTGGAGAAGAGTGAGGGGGGATCTGATCAACGCCTATAAATACCTAAAGGGTGGGTGTCAAGAGGATGGGGCAAGTCTTTTATCAGTGATACCCAGTGATGGGACAAGAGGTAACAGGCACAAACTTGAACATAGGAAGTAACATCTAAACATGAGGAGAAACTTCTTTCCTTTGAGGGTGGCAGAGCATTGAAACAGGCTGCCCAGAGAGGTGGTAGAGTCTCCTTCTCTGGAGACATTTAAAACCCCCCTGGACAAGTTCCTGTGCAACCTGCTGTAGGTGGACCTGCTTTGGCAGGGGGGTTGGACTAGATGATCTCCAGAGGTCCCTTCCCGCCCCATATCATTCTGTGATTCTGTGGTTCTGTGAAGTAGAATCTGCACAACTTTGATCATTATATTGGTTCATAAAAGGAATTTAAGACTTGAAATGACAGGGTTTCAAAAAGCACAAAGAATCATTACTCTCAGGCATCCCTCCTATCTTCTGAAAGTAGTGTTTATTTATGTGAGTTTTTTGTGTTTCATGAGTGATAGATCCATGAGTTCATCTCTCATTCTCCTAGTCTCTCAAGAAGGTGATATTTACACAGACTAATTGGCAAAACCACAGAAGTAAAATGTTGTCAGTCTAATGTTCTCAGTCAGTTTCATAGTTGGCCTTTCTATTATGACAAGTTGCCATGCTAAAGGATAATGAGAGAATTTATATCAAGTGGCATATCAAGCACTTGGAAAAGCTGAAGTTACTGTAACTTAACATTTAGCATCACACACATTGTACAGTTCTCTGTCTTTATCATCGTGAACTGGTAAAGTTATATAAAGTAATACAATTGTGAAATGCAGTAATCTTTTCTGAGGTTTTCCTAGGGAGTCTACATGGTCTATGTGGATCAAGCAGCCTGATAATTTACTGGATAAGTAATTATGCAAACCCCATTACAGACAAGAGAAACGTCTACACATGCACAAAACACCAAACTATACATTTTCACTCAGTCACAGCAAAATGATTTTTAAAGGGAAGAATCATCAATTTTGAATAAATATATATATTATCAAATTATAATTTAAGATATAAAGTTATATACAGCTTGGGGTTTCAGTTTGTCATTGGATTTTTAATTTAGATTTTAAATAAGAATAAAAATAATGTGGTAGAAATGCAGCTCATGTGCTGTCATTGGAAATGTTTCTGTTTGTTCCACAAGTATACATTTATGTGTGAGCTGTGTTTTTGTAACATCTTTATTCATTAATTTATTCTTTTTATGCCTATTAATTTATTCTTGTGATGCTTAATCTCTGAAGTGTCAAAATCACATCAGAAAGCATAATTTAGGCTACAAGGTTCTGCCAGTGTTTTTGTTTTACTGCAGACATAGGAGGAGAAATGCAGTGTACCAGAAGCTAAAGGTAGGTAATGTTTTCATTAAGTTTGAGAAGTTTGTCATTAATTCTTCAGACATTAAGTAGAAAAAGAAGAACTCATTTTCTCTGTGCTTAAACTGTACAACTTGTTAAGCTCAGGCTTTTGGCTTTTCATTAATTTTCTGTGCTGTATCTTCCGTGGTAGATATATCTAGATATCTACCCCATGGTAGGATGTAGACGAAGTGGAATCGGAATCAGGGAGTAAATGAGTTTGGAAAGGGACTTTGGAGGTCACTTGGTCCAGTGTTTTCACTGTACTGAAAATCCCCAAACTGGACATAGTTTTTGAGATGCCCTCTCACACGTACTGAATAGTAGGAAACAACCACTTCCCCTGCCCTGCTGGATATGCTCTTACCCATGCAGCCCATGGTTTTGTTGGCCTTCTGCTAAGGACACACTGATGGCTGATTGATTCTTCCACTATGGCTGTCCAGTCCTCTTCTGAAAACCTCTCCTTTCTCCAGTCAGTTTCTACCAGTGTGAGTGTAGGGAGTTATTTGATCTCAGGTGCATGACTCTGGGTTTGTCTTTCCTAAATTTATTGAGATTTCTGCCAGCCAGCCTCTACAGCCTGTTGAGATTCCTCTGGATGCCAGTCCTCCAGCACATCAGTTGCTCCCTCCAGCTTGGTGCAGGCTTTCCCATCATCCAGATTGTTCACAAAGACAGGAAGAAGTTCATAGGCACTCCCAGAAACTTTGCAGCACCATCAAAACTCACCTGGAAAACACAAGCTCCATCTGTATTTTTGAGGGCTGCAAAGGCACACCTACCTCACAGAGACACAGTCCAGAGCCAGGACACTTGAGGCTTGTCAATACTCTCCAGAGATAACTCTGTAGCATTAAAAGGGTACGCAACTGCTTAGAACACTGTGTAGCACAGTGTTAATAATAGCTATTATAGGAAAAATTATTAGGAATAAAGGCGAGAAAGAGAAGTGAAGAGACATACCTCACTCGAGATGTCTGAGTACATTGATTTTGGGAGACGTCAATGCTTTTTTTTTTAAAGCAACTCAGAAGCGGTACATTAAGAAGTGAAGAAGAGCAAGGACGACAGGATTAAAGGAAGGCTTTGGGAATAATGCCCTAAACCACAGAAAAGCACAACGTTCCTGAATAACAGCAGGTACAAGAAGAGAAAAGTCCTGAAAGCCACATCCATAAAAACAAATGGCTGAAAACAGAGAAAATAATAAGGACATGATTAAGAACATTATTGAAAATCCCTGGTAGCACAGCAGTACAGTTTTAGAGGACAGAAATTTGGCACACATATTTGAAATACTCTGTTGGGTAGAAGAAGTTAGAAGAAGGTAGAAGAAGAAGAAGCTAGGAGCCTTTTTTCACTCTATTCTAATGTTAGGGAGAGCAGGAAAATCCTTCAGATAATGACTGAAAAGTTGCCCTCTGGAGGCAAGTCAAGGGAGACTATACTCCCAACATGAGTGTCTCAATCAAATATAGTCCTGGGATCATCTAACCTAAACACCTAAATCACCTTTTCACAATTTTTCAGCTATTTTCACTCATGGCCTCCTACATGGGTTCATGCCCTAATGTTGAAGTACACTTTCTTTGCAACTGTTTTAAAAGAACTAAATTTTAAAACTCACTCCATGTAGCAGCCACAGATATAATAAATGTGGAGCTTCAACCAGCATAAAAGATATGGGAGACAACATCTCCATGCTTCATCTGAGATCCTGCTATGAAAACTAAGCCTCTGTATTTTTTTAATAGGAATTTCTATTTTATTTAAAAATAAGTAGCAATGGGATTTATAAGATTAGGCAATCAAGATTTTAAGTGGTGTTTATATATTATTATTTTTTATCCTGTGTGCCATCTTTAAAATTAAATTTTTAATAACCTTTCAGACTTATAGCCTTAGGGAAATAATTTCCTTAACAGTAGTTCAAAGGTTTAATGTCACAGTAAAGGTTTTGAAATGTGATGTGATCCTTTTCATTCTAGAAAATTAGCTTTTAAAAAAAAATAATATATCAAAATAAAAATGTTAATGAGGAAAGGATATGGACCCCAGCTCCAAAACAAGACAGGAGGGTGGGGAAAGAAACTCAGTTATGATAACGTTTTTGTGAAATTTCCTCTTGTGTTTTCTAAACCATATTAGTTCAAAAATCTTCACAGTTAGGCTGCAAAAATTTATGATTTAGGAATGTGAAAGGGAGCAATGTATCTAAATTTCACCTGCAAGTGAAGGCTAGACAAAACTTTGACCTTGGGAGCATTATCGTTCCCCTCCATCCCATAGCTGATGTCCAGCCCAGATCTATTATGGTGGAAATCTATCAGTGAATATGGAAATAAATTCAATTATGAGATACAGTTGGGCTTTTGGAAGGTTATATCCCATTCAAAGTAGTACAGTTCATCTGACCCAAAGCCTCTGCCTAACACTAAGGAGCTACAAGATTTTTCAGAGATTTCTTGTTTGATTGACTATCAGCAGATATTCAGCTACCAATGCTAGTGCTGGATTTCAAATGCTGCCTTTATGTCTCAGAATAAGGTCACTGTTATTTGTGAAAGTAGGAGAATTATTTTGTGTCTCAAACCCCTTTCCAGAAAATTACTGAACCTGTTGGATTGAAAATGTCTGTAGGACTACTCATTCTTTGTCAGCTTTTTATATTTTTTTTTCCCAAGATAGAAATATATTACCACTAATTAAAGTTTGCTCATGTTGTAAATAAACAAAACCAGACTTTAAAAAGATTTGTCTGGCAACATCTTTAATTGCTTTCAGCTGACCTATAAACATTTAGAAAGTCCATTCCAGAGCTGATCTACATTTCTGAGTGACATGAAATATACTTCAGTTATCATGATACTGCTCACACTCTCATGAAGCAGGTTGGACGATAGTATATTGCCCAAAAGAATAACCATGGTACAAAACTGATAACACCGAAAAAGTCAGTCACCTGCTTCAAATAGAGTTGAATGCTGAAATATTAAATGTATGTTTAGCAAGAAAGCAGAACACATGAATTATTCTTCATATTATCCTGTCTCTCATATAGTCTGTTGCATAATTTAAGTAAACATTCTATCGCAAACTGTAATGTCAACAGAGATTTCACAGCATTCATGCCAGTGGTTTTGTGCATACACCAAATGTCAACATATTGCTATTTCATTTCAAGGTTTATGTATGGTCTCTCTCTTTTTTTTTTGTTCTCTTCACTTTCCACATGCAAATAACTGACTCTAATATGGATTATCCACAATTCTGTTATCACAAGAACAGCAGAAATGTCTGAAAAAGATGTGTAAATTCTGGAGAGACTGCCACCTGTCTTCTTTATTTGAACTACGAGGAAAATCTATGTAAATAGTGCTAAATAAATGAAAGAATTCAATGTTTATTCAAAGCTAAAACCAGTAGACAAACAGATGGTTGAAGACAGGAAGACTTCAAGGAAAAAAATTAAATCATATTGGTCAGTTGAATTCATACTGTTCCCAGTAAAAGGACTGCATGACCAAAGATCAACAAAAAAAATACTAAAAAATATATTAATACCAAATTAACGTAACTCAATAGATGAAATTATTATATATCCTGATTTACTGTCTAAATTTTTGGACATTACACAGAAGTCATTGTTTTCAGTGGAGTTGGGCTATTCCATCTACCAAGGTAAAAATAAACGACTTGGTGTCTGGGTCAAATGGAACTAAAACTGGCATAATCTGCAAACAAACCAACAAGATTCTGCTTTTTCAACATGCTGAATATTGATGGGAATATGACACAAGAAAGAGGAAAAATATTTGCAGCTTTATTTTCCAAATTAAAATATTTAAGTCCTTTGACATTCTCATAAACAATTTTAATTCCTTTTTTTTCTTATTTTCCTTCCTTGCAGTGTTATCAACTTTACTTATTTATTTATTTGTTTTTTCACAGTAAGTTTCCTGTTCTTTTTGAGAAAGCTATTAGACCTACTAGGAACAATTAAATACTTGAAAAATATTTTTTTTTAATTTTAGCATGTTTATTCCCAGAACAAAAATAAAAATTAGCTAAATATTTGATTTGCTAACAAAACCAAAGTTAAAACAGATTTTCAATGCCAACTTTTCTTCATGGAAAACTATCAATAATTTTTTCTGCTTTCTATTAACAGGCCTTTTCCATCCTGTTTACTCCCTTGTGTCTCTTCCAGATGGAAACAAGTGGGATAATCAATAAATGAAACTGTTGAGCAGGGTTGCCAGATTTTAAATATTAAAATCCAAGCCTAGAGAGGGAAATCATGCATGCACATGTAAGTGTGCATGAATAAGTAAGTCCAACGTCCCAGACTCATTGCCCAGGCCATCTAGTGTTACTTTATGCCTGAACATT
>JAOXNO010000001.1:206748447-206766663 GCA_028565335.1 Limnodromus scolopaceus
GACCTGCTTTGGCAGGGGGGTTGGACTAGATGATCTCCAGAGGTCCCTTCCAACCCCATATCATTCTGTGATTCTCTTGGCAACACCTCTTTTACGAAGGAAAGCACCAAAGGACATGCTACTCACTGTGAAAATAGTATTTATCTAGGAATTGTTGGCCACAGCAGAAGTAGGAAGTAGTAAAGTTTTTAACAAGGCAAGCTATCATTTTTCTTGCATTGCTCTCTCAGAACCACTTTCTTTCCAGATTTGTGTATCACAAGATATTGGTGATCACAGTGACTAACTAGTAAATAGGAGTCCAGTTCTAACCATGAGCACACTGCAACACAGAAGGCAGGGAGCATCGAAGGATGATCCATCTATAACTACCTGTAAGATCTCTCTGTATTAGGAACAATCTGATGCCACAACAAAGAGTTGTTACTACATGGGTACTGCTCTTTTCACACAGGTAGATAAAGAGGAGCACTGGGGTTTGTTCATCATGTTCTTTTTAGGACAGAGATATGATGTGACAAAGTAAGAAGCAACTTATCTGACATCCTTTGATTCATAAATTCACTCCCACTTGTATTAATTTTTTATGTTTTCCTCAAGGCAGATGTCAAGGTACTGTCCTAGATCACAGTAAGATAAACATTTCTTCTTCATTAAGTTTTCTAGTTAGAAATATTTTCTTTAACTACAGATAAAATCTTTAAAGTACTAAAAGCAGAAGAGGTACTGATCAGTGACTTCGTTAGGAATGACTGGCTTCCCTAGCTGTCAAAATGTCAAGTTACTTGCATTAAAGAAACTAATAGATTTCTGCTTCCCATGTCATTAGCAGAGACATGAGCTAATTTGAAAAATAAACATTTCCTTTGCACATTTTACTTGTTAATCTTTCAAGTTCATTTCAGGTACTCATCCCGATATTCATTCTTCATATTCAAGCTGGGATGAAGCTAAGTGACACATTTGCGCTTAGTTTTAGAATTTTTTTTTCTTCTGAGTATGAAAGAAATATTATTTCTAAAAACATACAAGAACATTAGGAATTCTACATTCTGATTTCACAACTAACTTGGTCCTAGGATTCAATGAGTTTTACATTTTAAAGTAATTCTGGTGAATTTAAATTATATCCATAAGAAAAAAAAATCTGCAAAATACAGAACATAATTGATTTTTCATATCAGGAAAAAAGAACAACACACAAATCCAGAAAAAGTAAAATAGTTAACAATTGGTTTCTTCCCTCCCTTTGAAGATACTTCTGATTCAAAATTGACTTTATTTTGAGCGGTTCATATCAGATAATGTCCATGGATACTGTCCAGCCAAATCCACTTTAAGATTCTATGGTTTACATGCTCTAAGAATGAAACAAGTTTACATTTAATTATTTATTCACTCGATACTAAGATGAATTAATATTTTTTTCAAATTCCAGCAGATGAAATAACTGAATTTTCCCACCAAATATATAGAATTCCACACATAATTTATGAACAAGAACCGACATTTATTAACTGGTAGAATAGACAAAACACTTAAATCAATGAAATAATAAACTTGTAGCACGCAAGACGAATCTAGAATATATATATATTCATGAATCTGAGATAATATCCTGAAAGTTATTATAAATATTGTTGCCTAGTTTTTTTCTGATTTAAAAGATAGAGAATTATTTTGATAGTTTTATAAGAATGATCAAAATTGATAATTTAAATTATGAGTAGAAAATTAAAATGCTGGTTAGATAACTCTCTTTGCATGATATTTATCATCTTGATCTTGGAAGATATTTACACTTTTCTATGTCAGCGAAGTTTTGTTTTCTCAGAAAAACAAAAACAAACAAAAAACCAAACCAAAACCAAAAACCCCAAAACCCTAGAGGTGAATTCCAAATTCTTTTCTTTAGCTCAGAGACTTAGAGAAATTGCAAAAAGATTGAAGAAAGTTAACTGGAAACTGAATTTGTCTTCATTCCCAAAGTAGTCATACTGCTAAACTCTTGAATGCTGCATCTCCACCCTACTAGTGACTCTGATTTTCTTTCTCATGGACAGATGGCACTACCAAAAGCTTGTCTTTGGACAGCAGAGAAAGGGTTGAGAATGCATGCAGGACACCTAACCTGAGCTCCAAAGCTCAAGCAAAGAAAATTATATTTGGGCTAAGGACTGAGAAAACATCATCAGCAAAAGCCAAAATCTCAGCAACAGGTCCACAGCTCAAAGATTTTCCCAGCTGCTGGTGCACTATTGAGCAAACAGATTATGCTACACATTCTGCAAGAAGCCAGTCACTTCTGATAAAGTTCCCTTTCCAAGGACTAGAGCGTAACATACTCAGCCAAAGCAGGGCAAATATTGCCAAATACCTACTACAAAATTCTCTGAAAGCGAGAGATCCTGGTACCCCAAGGATTGCTAGTGGCAATACTGTATTTTCTAGGAGGAATTTATAGGGCATTCTGCATTATGGTGGAATATCTTTCTTGTGCAAGATTAAGACTCCTTCCTAAAAAGATACTGATATGTCAGCCACTCTGAAACCACAGTTATAAGCTTCTAGATTTTTCCATATTTTATATCCATGTTTTGCAATGCAAAAGTCATCATTACAATTCAAGTACTCTGTGTCTGATTTTTATTTGCAAGTCTCATGCATGGAAATTAGCAGGAAGTCAAAAAACCCAAAAAGGGGGTGAGAAGAGGAGATGGTCACAAAGGTTTGCTTTAGCTCCAGGAGGTTGAACAGCCCTGAATATAACTGTGGTCAGTGGAGAAAGACCTACACCTCCAAAGGGCAATGTTCAAAATTAGGCTACTGCTCTGAAACTTTCTCCGTTTCACAGAGCAATTTCCCTCAACCCACTAACTAGATTAGGACTCATGGGAGTCTGGCTTCATTACTTTCGGGGAATATCACTGAAAGAGGTCGTTAGAATTCTGTAAACATACATCTGCAATGACTGTGCAGTCAGCTGTGTTCCCACTTTCAGAGGGTTTCTCTTTTCTTTTGGTTGAGTGTTTTTTTTCAGTTTTGTTGTTTTTGTTTTGGGGGTTTTTTATCACTTTTTAGAGCTGATTAAGCCATCAGCATTTAGGCCGACAACATTTCTGCGTACACCAGACAGAGACTGAAGACATCAGTATGTTCAATACAGAATAAACTATTCCACTAAATGAAGTAATGACGTAGCTGGAGCCATGTATTACTATGATAGATTAGGATCCCAAAAAGGCTGTGGAAAGGAGAATGAGATCAGTATGCAGTTACACATTTTACCTTGGCTTCTGAGATGCCTTTCACGTTAAATTTGTAAATACAGCTTGTCTTGTTTCTGTGTTCACCTAACCCTTCTGGAGGGAGCTTTACATGCCAGTAAACTTTTCCTGTTCCCTATCTTTTCTTTTTGTGCTATGATCATAATTTTAAGATAACTCCATCTGTACCACTTATAGAGGTGTGTTCCTATGGTGTCAGTGAATTAGGTCATGTTTTGACCAGGCAAAAATTATTTTTTCTCTATTAGGTTGTTGAATAAGTTAAAATCACAGTGCGGTTAAATCACATGATGTGCTCCTTTTAACTTTTGATATAGTGTCTGTGAAGGGTCTGTGAAATACAGAACCAGATTGCAGCATGACAGTTGTAGACTATGTGTATCCCTTTGGTTTTACATTCATCTTTCCCCTTCCCCCCTCTGCAAAACTCAATTAAGAAGTACCTATCTGCCTGTTCCAGTTACTTCAGTACCTAAGTGGAGGATGTAGGGGATATTTTTCTAGGAAGAGTAGTGTAGAAGTTTATTAGCGAACCCAACATCATTTTAGAGGTAGAAATATAATACTTCAGAATTTTAAAGCTGAGTCTTCTTTATGTCTTTAAACCTATAGGTGCCACTCCCACTGCTGGTTTTAGAACAAGAGAAGACAGTCACTTTATTGGTACCTTTCTGAAAAGTCTGTGCAAAACCAGAAGATAATTCAGTATAAAATCTTTGACAGAAGAGGAAGGAGATGTGCTGCAGGATTTATATCAATTTCAGTAAGAAATACAAAACAGAAATCAACCTAGGGTGGATTTGACATAGCAACCCAACATTTGCTAAAATTTCTTAGCTAAAAGTTATCAAATCAGATATTTTTGCTTAATTAAAAAGTATTTTTAAGAAGCTAAAAAAGAGGAGATCTATCTAAAAGGTAAAAAAGGAAAACGCATTAATACAAATGAGCGTCTCAATTAACTTTGTATCCCATGCTTCAAAAGTTAGAATTGTTTCTGATTCCACTCGAGGTACAGCTATGCATTTCAGCAAGAAAGTTTTGAAAAGAAAAGAAGAGCTTACCTATGTCACCAATTTCTGTAACTGCATCAATCACGTCTTCACTTGAGAGTCATCGATAGATTAATGTTGTCTGGAGGACTACAGTGTCCTGTAATGACAAGTTATAAATCATATGAAAAAGGAATCTATCATGTCGAGACAATAATAGCATGGAATAGCCCAAACTGGGATCCAGAACATTGTGTTCATCTTCCATTTCTACACAGATGCCTACAAGGCATATTCTACTTTTGTATGTTGTATCTATATAACTAAGAAGTGGAAAGAAAATTTATATTGTAATATGAGTAAAATATATTTAAAGGTTAAGTTTTAACCTTGACATTAAATTCGTGTGGCGTTTTTTGGTTTGTGTTTTTTTTGTGTTTTTTTTTTTTTTTTTGTATGTGTGTTTGTTTTGGTTTTTTTTTTAACAGGAACTAAAGCAAGAAGAATAATCCAATTAACAGATTATAGTATCCCTAATCTAAAAGACATTATCGAAATTATAAAAAAAACTCTACAATATATCTAAAATATAATTTTGAGGTCAAATATCTTGAAGTCTTACTGTCATATTGATGTAAATTCCAAAATCTTCTCCTGACAAAGAAGTATATAAAGGAAATTCCTCACTTTTGCTTGGTATCAAGAGATACCAAACAGAGTTAGGAGAGGACTGGATTTAAAATTGTAATAATGCTAGTAATAATGATAATAGTACTCCAGTTTTAATACTGGGAAAAAAATAGCATGAACCTGGAGAGAAAAAAGAAAAGGGGAATGGGTCTCTGCAATGGTTAAAATTATATACAAGGCTCAAGTTCTCATTTTTTTAATTCTCTTCTGAGACTTCAACATTGGTCTTTGACATTTACATTAAGTGCTTGAACACTGAGCTGATTAACTACCCTGGGCTGAAATTCAGAGTTCATCATCTGTCTCCTACACACATGTATGGAAATTCAATTCTGGACCAAAAAAACCTTCCAGCGTAAAAGTTGTGTTACAATTGGCATATTTCAATAAAAGAATTTATTTTAAAAGAAATAGTTTTTCTTCAATGGGAACATAGTTTGTCAGAAAATTTATAATCAGTGTTAAAAATGAAGCTTTGACTTCTACTGATCCAAACCCATAAGACATTCTAACTAAACTTCAAATCACTGTAATTACAATTTGGCAAGAACTTTATATTCATGACAAGTGTACGTGAAGTACTTCTTCCTGGATTTCCAGAACAATCATGGGGATATGGAACCCCTTGTATTTTGTTGTATGATTGATTGACATTTTCAAACCTTCACTGCTTTTAGTGTCTTGTTGTCTACCAAGAAGTCTTCAGTGTTCTCAGACTAACCCTCCAAGCCCTCAGTTACAGAGTTGTAGAACATTTTAGGTTGAGGGAGACCTCTGTAGGTCATCTAGTCCAACTTGAGATCAAGTCCTCCTTTGAAATTCTTTTAAACTCAATGTCTTTTATAGTACAAAAATCTACAAATTTCATTAATTGTTCATTTATATTGTGCACACAATTGCATGACAAAGTGGACATATTATTTTACGATATTGCAGAGTGGACATATTATTTTACGATATTCCATCACAGGATTAAGAGAAAAATGAGATCAGGTACTGAAGCACAGAACAGAATATTAGAAACCAAGGGGCAGAATTATTTTAGTCTTTAAAAGTTGAACCAAAATTATCTTGCGACTCATGAAACATTTGCCAAGTTCAATGAAAATTTCTCAAATAAGATATCTTTTTCAAAATTGAGTATGTTTTTCCTGTGTTTCCACCAAGTGATTTAGATAATTTGTTGGATTCTTGGCTTCCTGTCAATACCTGCCTCTTGGTTTTAAGTATATATAAAACCTAGGGCTGCTATGCCTTTATATATCTTCAGTACCTTCAGTAGGTAATTTTAATTAGAAAGGATAAACCTGGACCTTATGTCTTCATGAACAGTTGTATTCTTTCTACTTTCATGTGATAATAAAGCTGGATACATTTCACATAAGTATTTTTATTTTCTTCCAGGTATTTTTACCATTGTACAGTTTTGGAATACTCCCAACTATGCAGATTAAGTTTTGCAGTGTGTTTTCATATGTTATGTAACTGCTAGTTACTAAATATGTGTATTTTTATCAAATAACAGATTACGTCATCATTCTATTTGAAACAAAACAAAACAAAACAAAACAAAATAAAATTATCAGTTTCCAGAGGAAATATTGGAACACTTTGATTACCAAGACGGAAAGTGAATTTGGGCAATACTAATAAGTAGAATCTACATGTTGTATCATTTTCCACAAAGTAAACAGGACACACACAAAATAAAACCTAGAAAAACTGGATTGCACTATTCTAGAAATTATATGACTGGTGTTTCTTCTCCAATGTTCTGACATTTTGGAAAGAAACTTATTTTCCTTCTTTCCATAATCATTGAAATAACTCTAAACAAACTGCTGTGCATCGTATCACTCCCTTTAGTAATTTGCAGGCATTTACAACTACTAAAAACAGTGCCGCCCACAGAGAAGACTGCTGTTGAATTATGCAAGAGCAAGCCACGTATTTCAGCCTGACTGAGGGAAGTAAAAGCCATGTTGGATATTAAGAAAACATATCAGGTTCAGAGGTCTGTAATTAATCTTGTCAGTGCATGAAGCAGGCTAACCTGTGTGCAGGATCACCATCTTGTCACTTTTCTCTTCTATAAATGCAGAGCAAACCACGGACATTTGGGATTTGAGTCCATTAAAGCAATTGAGCATAGTCTTGGTCAAGTTCTTGAATATTATACAGCATTCTTAGAAGTATTAGATATTTACATGATCATTAAATAACACAAGTAAATAAAACAAAGTTTTATTAGCTGTCCTACAAGGAATAATACAGATATTTCTTGAATAGAGTTCCATCCTGCTATCAGTGGAAGCAGAGAAATTTGCTTTGCCACTGATCACAGTGTGTCTGATTGATGGATAGAAAAGTCAACACAGCACCCATAAATACCTCTTTAAAACAACTTTGTCCTTGTTCTATAACATGAGTGCAATAACATAATTGAATACATTTACTTCTAGAAGCTGTTAACACTCAAGATACATGTAGTGAAATTGACTGAAAATAAATTAAAATAGATTAGTTTCTTGTATTGACCTTGACAAATGTACAAATGCCATACATGATGATTATTATGATTCTCATATAAAGAAAAAATATAACCAAGCATGTTGTAAGGACCACTGCAATTAGCAGAGCTCTCTCCATTGATTGCATGGAACCTTCACTAAGAAGTCCAAGAGTAAATATTTTTTAGGGAAATGGATTGTAGCGATTAAAAAGACCTAAATTTCCCTTTGAATTTCCACAAAATAATTATTCCCACTGCAAATATAAGCTTAAGTTCCTTAATGGGAACAAATGGGTACCTGAAGAGGATCATTCATGTTTACAAATTTTTATTGATTTAAATGGAGTACATCAGAGGGAAACTAAAGGATAAGGAAGGCATTTAAATGTTGGTGACTGAATGGAGGTGTGAGACATGTTACCTGTGCTACTTGGGTTGGCGTGCAGGGAGCTTTTCAGTTTTAGAAAACTCTTTCAGAAAACAGTATTTAATAAATAAATAAAAAAAAAGAAACTCTGTACATAAAACTGAAGTACTGTGATTGTGCATAGCACTGTGTAGTTCATAGGAAAAAATGAACCATGCCTTGTTACATTGACAGGCAGAGAAATGTATTGATTTTTTTCTATATGGATACAATTAAAATTTTGCTGTTTGCATGTATCAGTAACCTTGTTCATTTGGGTTTTTTCCTAGAGAACAATAAAATAAATTAAAAAAAAAGGTAAGAAAAGAATGATCCTGGAGATCATTAATCCAGAAGTCAAGTTTATACAAAAAAATCTCCAAAAGTCCTAAATATTTCCATCAAAAGTTCTACTTCTACTGGAAAGCAAACCGATTTAGAAAAAAATAGCAAGAAAACTGTTGAAAAGCACATTTGGAAATGAACATTCTGCCTCTCACAGTCTTTAAAACTTAACTTTCTGGTATAAAATAAACTATCACAATGATATGTGGAAATGTTGTCAGATTATAATGCTTTGATTGAGTCTTTTGTCTTCCTTCTGAAACCAAACACAGTTTATAAAGCTTGAAATCTTTACCAATCTTTACCAACTTTCACAGTACATCAGGATAAGCTGGAAGGTGGACTTCTTAGTGTTATGTCATTTTTTCAATGTCTCAGCGCTTAAAGAACTGATTATCTTAAGACATTCAGACTCAATGTCTTAACACACTGAGTTTTTACCCATACATGTATCCAGTGAACCAGTATAAGCATTTGGTCAGACTGTTCAGACATTCAAGAACTGTGTAAAGTAGCAAAGTAATTTTATCTTTTTTTAAATTAATCACCAAGATGGTAGAATCAGACTTTCCCAGATTTTCCACTGAAATTTCATGCAAAGTTAACATTTGTAACTGATCCTGCTGATATCTGTCACCTTTGAGCGCCTAATAAGGCATCGGAGTCAAAATCAATCTTTTTACAAAAGTCTTCTATGAGCTCCATCCTTCAGGATTCCCAACCTTGTGGAACAGATTACCTTTAAAATTTCTCCTCTGCTTTCAAAAAACTGAGGATGAACAGGATCAGAAACAGATGTTCTCAGGTGCCAATTTCCCCAGCTCTAACAGAGATAATAGAGTGAAAAGTGAAAAAGATAAGGTAATTACCATTATCTTTTCTTAGCTTCTAGAGTAGGTTGTTAAAGTTCGATTTACTGCCCCTTTCAATTATTAGAGCAACTCAGTTACAAGAAGCAGCCTATGTTTCTTGCCTGTACAAATATTTAGATTAGTTTCATAATTTTTGGATGCAGTGATACACTGGATACAATGATACATTTCTATGTTAAAATTAGAACTGAATCTTGAGTTGATTCTCTTGCTTGCTCCCAGTGATATCAGTGGGACTGCAATTTCAGTTTCCTTAACATGTTGGTCTGGCGATGTGCTCAGTAAAAGCGAAGGAAAGCTAAGAATATGAGTAAGAAAAATCTCAGCTTTTTGCATCAAACGCTTTTAGTTCTCATAAAGTGGAATCAGTGAATTTTGGACTGGAAAAATGTTAAGGGAAAAAAGAGATGGGACAGTAAAGGAACAATCCAGATCCCATGTTTGAAGAAGAGTGAAGGACAGAGTAAGGCTTTTGTTCAGCAAACCCATCAGTCTGCCAATCACTCCTGCACATAGTAGTTCAAAAGGGAAAAGCTGTGTATATGAAGTCATCCAAGTATTAAAGTGATGTCAGAGCCCCCACATTTGTTTAATCTCTAGGCTGCCCAAATGTCGTATTAAAAACTCTCCAAGCCTTGAAAACACTTTTTTATTTTTGGGGAAAGAAAGGATTTTAATGACCCAATTTCTTGCTTCTACAAACATGTTTAATAGCTTCTGAGTTTCTGAACACAGGCAAAATATAGTTAATGACCTAAGGCAGCAATTTAAATAACAGTTTTAAACTTTAGCCTGCTCTGTAATGTTTCTTAGTAATTTAATTGAAGCCTCTGTACCTCATTAATTATTAAATGAATGTATTTTCCTTACAACTTGGAGTCTTACTGATGCAATCTACATGGTATCTAAAAGTTGCAGCTACCTTGCTCATAGCAATAAAAAGAAGTTATGAAGTGCAGAGCTGACTAGTTATTTTAAAGTACAAGAATTTCCAGGTGAGATTGCGCGGTCAGCTTTGGTGATCAAGGGGCTCCAATAGCATGGATGGGGTGAATCTTGATTTAAAGAATTGCAGTTCCTTTACCAGTGCATGAAACAGACCCTTGTACAGGCAAGAGAAAAAGTTAAATATGTGTTCAGGGTAAGAATTCAAAGCTAAATATATGAAACATATTAACTTCTGAGGCTGACAATGGTCCTTTGCATTGTATCCACTACAGCGCAGGCACGTTTCAGAGGTGGGTCTCTCAGTCAACATATGTAGGACTAAGTTTTGAGCAGAATAATCATGAAAAGGATATAGGCATAGTTTAGTAGAGCTGTATTATGTTGTTGCACAGTGAATTTGTTTCTCTGCTCAATGAAAAAAGAGAAGCTGGAGCTAAGAGAACATGGTTTCTTCTTCAGCTTCCAAAGTCCTGGTGTAACTATGCTAGTTTAGAGATGCATAAAATCTCGAGTCTTACACTTCTATAAGAATTTATATTCACCAGAGTGTTATATACTGAACCTATCCTGCTTTTTGTTTGTTTTTTTTGTTTGTTTGTTTTAGAAATAATTCTTTAGCGAAAATGACGGATAGCTAAGGAAAGTTGTAGGAAAAAAAAAAAAAATTGTATGTTATGGCATGATGTTTTCTCTTGGCAACTAATCTTCCTGTCCTCAACTCCTCATTTAACAAAATGGGCTATTTCACAACAAAAAAATTCTCCCTAGGAATCAAAAAGGCAGAAAAAAATCTGAATTTCTTAAACAGTGTTTACCTATTATATTTCTTTCTCATAACAGACTAAGGAATTCCCAGGCCATTGTATACAGCTTTACCTAAGGGATGTGAACTAGCTTTTATCCTTTAATATTATCCTAAGCATCCTTTGAGATTGCAGCACTGTTCTGCCAGGTGCTGAACAAATACAAAGGTGGAGATACTTCCTGACCCAGAAACTGTGTATTACAATAAATATTGCCTGTCATGGTTTAACCCCAGCCAGCAACTAGCAACCACTCACTCATTTCTCCCCTCTGCCCCCCCAAGAGGCGGGGAGAAGGGGGATAAAAGGAGGGAGAAGGAAAAAAAAAATTGTGGATTGAGATAAAGACAGTTTAATAGAACAATAATGGAAAATGAAAATAATAATAATGATGAAAATGATAATAATGATTATGATAATGATTTTAATAATAAAATAATAATAAAAATAATAATGGTCCAAGAATATGCAAGATAAATAATACAACAGAAGTCACTCTTACCATCCAGTGAATTGGTTGTCCAACCCATCCTGACCAGCAATTCCTGCCCCCCCCAAGCTAATCCCCATTTATATACTAAGCATGACATCTGTGTTATGGAATATTCTGCTGGCCAGCTTGTTCCACCTATGTTCCTTCTCTTCTGCTGTGGGAAACTGAAAGAATCCTGACTAATATAACTGTCACCTGACAACTAAAACAATATTAATTATCGATATTCTTTTCATACCAAATCTGAAACACAGCAGCAACTGGAAAGAAAATTAACTCTATCCCAGCTGAAACCAGGACATTGCCATATAATAACCCAACTGTGGAACTGGAACAAAAACCCAGTTGTATCAGGTCAGACCACAAGACGTATATCCTAATAGGACGTGTAATAAAGGACATATACTAAACCACCGTCTAAACTAGTGCAGCTATACAGGAATAGTTCCCTACACACAGGCATCCAGCCTCCTGTGTCCTGAGACACAGGTGGTGTCTTTATGTTTAATAGCCCTGGATTAAGTTTTCCTTCAATAACTTAGTCCAAATGAATTATTTTAAAGCCTTTGTAACCTTTAGAAATGCATGTTTCCAATGCCTAAATGAGTACTACATAAGCTAGCCATATAAGCCACATAAGTATATCCGAGTGCTGTATCATCCTGGGATTTCAGTACCTTAAAGACCGAGAAAGGGGACTCCACCTGCTGGGAACTGATGATTTTTCCTTTCCCTCAAGTGTCTGAATTCCTCATCACTATGTTATGCAAAGCACCTCCTTGGTTGTACTTGATGTTATGATTCAGTCAAGGATCACACTTTTACTGTAGCGGGTGTTGAACCTTTTGATATTTAAAGAGTATCTGGAATACTTCCCAGTCTATACATCTGCCCGTCTAATTTAGATTTCGGCAAATAGGGTTTCACTGGGATGCTACAAGGATGATTAAGAGCCTTAGTACCAATACTACACCACTTTCCCTCTCTGTCAAACCACAGTGGGCCTTACTTTAAAGAAAATCAAGCAGATGGCTGGATGGTCAACAAATATGCGACAAAACACTTCTTCTAGATATTTGCAGTTTAACATGTGCTAGTGTTTATCCATCTGTAGAACAAGCCACCTGCCAGTTGTTTGAGTGATATGACTGGCTAAGCATTGCTAAGCACTCTGTAATAACAGCAACAATAATGTGGCCTCAAAAAAATAGCTGTATGCAAGGTATTCACACTGATGGCTCTTGCAGATAAAAAATGCAAATTAAGACTCAGAAGAAAGCAATCTCATGTTGCCAAAATATGTATTCATGGCATGCATTATCTGTACAATTCAGAAACATGTACACCACTAATATATTAGACAATTTGCTGACAAGACGTGGAAAAGGCTATAACACTATAGTGTCCATGCACTTTCTTCGTTACTATGCTGAGGCAGAAGTGCATGCATACATTTTCAAAACTAGTTATATAGCTGATTGTCAGAAATTCATTCTCTAGCATTTCTGCTGCATATCGTTCATTCAATTAATCCCAGAGCCATCAACACTTGGAGGCAAATATGAAAATAAAATCTTTGCAGCATGCAATGGAAGCAGACATCATTTAGTAATACATGCATCTAGGGTAGTAATGATACCTCATTAGAAAGATCAACGGGCCTCAAAGCATAAATGGACTTGTGACATTAGGTAATTCTCCTCATTCTATTACAGATTAGGTGTCTGGACAGGGCTTTAAAAATCATCCCAGTTCCTGTTTTGAAGAGAATTCTGCAAATTCTCTGCATGGTCTGTTTGAATGTACTTTGAAACTTTAAACACGTGAACCATTTCTATTTGTATTAATAACATTCCGTAACTGCAATCATAAAAGCAGAAGCATTTTTATTTCTAGTCATTTTTCCTCAACCTTTCAGTGCCACCAGTGATATTGCTGGATCCTAGGTGTTATGAAATACCTAAGTGATATGTAAATGAGGAATTGGAGTAGGTGGTGTATGGTGGCATTAACAAGTTACTTTACAAGGTTACTTAAGGTATACTAGCCCAAGTAGGTAAAGCACTGACATCCTAGCTAGTTTCAATGTCCCTCTTGGGATGATATGTCCCATAGCATGATCTAAGATCCCTTGTGTTAAAGTACACCAAAATTAAATATTCTGCTGTAAAAACATTTTCAGCACTCACAGCAAATGCAAACATTAATAGCCTGACACTCAGTGACAAACTTGGGACACTTCTCCCTATCTGTTTTCACATTAAATTGAATGTAAAATGAGCACTGTCCACTTCCATCTACTCTTTTCTTAGAATAAGGAAGGTTGCAGACAGAAAAATGCCTGTACATGTATTACTAAAAGCTGAATTCTTTCATAGCAGTCTGCAAAACAGATGTTAGAGTTTCTCCAGCAACATCAGATCAAACACAGTGCATGCAGGTTCATTTGGATCTGCATTCCCACATTCTTTATTTGATACAGATGCCCTGTGCCAAGAACACAAACTGTTCAACTGCCAAAAGCAGGCACCCACAACATGTTCGAATGAATTCTTGAGATGAATAGGAAAACCAAAAAGTTATGTCCAGGCATATGGAACCCTCATTATTATTATTATAAACTCTGCCCACTCCTGCAGAGAGCCTTCTTAGTTATAAATCTCTACTGATGGTTTCCTTTCTAAACCCTATTATATATTTTTCAATACTAGATTCAAAGTCCCCAGTCAGGATGTTATTATGTTTTAGAACTATGCTGCTGATTTTCCTCAGCTCTCTGAATTCAGAGGTACAGCGGGAAAAGACTTGATTGCATTGCCAAGTTTATTGCAGTGTAGAGGGTTGTGAGGCACAGAAAGGATATCGCCACTTTATTTCTTTTCCTCCCATTTTTGGACCTCTCTTGCCAAAATGTGAGAGCAGGATTATGCAGCTGCTAGAGCTCCCCAGTCAGAGGGAAGGCTCTCTGAATTTTCATTCTGCACATCCCTGTTAGCAGATGCTTGGCCTGGTACATTTTATGTTATGCAGATCAAACTACAACAGACAGGTCTTGAATTGAATTACCAGTTTTGCAGCTCCACTGGAGAGGTCTTTGGTTACTAGCAATTTCCATATTTGTTAGCTCTACCCAGTCATAACAAACTCATCCAAATAAAGAGAGGATTACACAATATTGATCTGTTGCCTGCCAAACTCTAGCCCAGGTCAAACTGAAATAGCGGAGATGTAATTCTCTGAAATGGGGGTCTTAAAATGAATTTGCAATAATATTAGTTTGCTAAAGTAGTATTATACTTGCATTAAAACAGAGCAACAATCTGAAAAATTACCATAAAAAAATAGACTCTCATACAGCACAGGAGCACAGTGGTCAAGGGCTGAAAAGATCTAGACTTTCAATTTTTGGATTAAAGGTGCTGAGACAAACCTTCAGTTTTTGCAAGATCTTGCACAACTCAAAGAAATTAATATTCAAGTGAGAATCAAGTTATACTGAAGTATAAATACCTCATACATAATGAACATGAAAGCACCTCAATGAATGTCAGAATTTTATTTTACTATCTTTCCTTGCTTCTTCAACAAAAGGAATTTAATTTGTATTGGGGATGGGTGTCCTTTGTGTGGGCTGGTGCTGGACTTTATGGGTCCTAGGGTGGCTCTTATGTCTAGTCTGAAATCATGATTTTATGCATATACAACACCTACCTCACTGTCTGCAAGACATGAACAAAATGTCATTGTGCTCTGAAGTTTGTTTAACTCTAGGAATGTGTGGGGTTTGAATATAGGGATATATAACAAACTGAAAATTCACATAAAGGGTGCAAAGAGTGTTGGGAGTGAAATGTGAGGAAGAGGAGTGCATTGACTCAGTATGTCCACCTGTACAGGGTCTGGGGCAGGTTAGACCTGCCTTGTGCCATCTGAGCCCAAACAGAGCATTTCCCATAAGGAAAATTTCACCTGTCTCCTCTGTGGGAATTTCCAAAATAAGCTGTTCCACAAATGAACTTTAGAGATCTATGGAAGAAACAATTATTGCAACTTAGAAGTGTCTTTCTACAAGTTGCAGTTATGTTGTTTGTATTGAAATATGAGTTTTGGAAAAAAGAAACAAGCAAGCAAACAAACAAATGAAGAAACCAAATCCTCTTTCCCCCAAATACTTAAGTTTAGAGAAAAAATATATTAAAAAAATCCATCGCTAATGTTTATGAAAAATGAAGGAGAGAAGACTCATATTTCCGAGACTTGAAGTGTCTATTTTGGTTTTGCTATAAAGTTGGCACAATACAGTAGGTGACACAACTATTTAGTTCTCAGTACATATTTATGAACATACAACATCAAAGGCAAAAAAAGGAAGCACAGTGGAAAAGAAGAGGTTTTGAGCCAGAAGGGGCAGTAGTATAGCTCCTTCACCTCTGAACAATGAACTGGTGGCAATAAGATGGCAACTAGTAAGGAAGTACAGGTAAGGAGCAGGAGTTTAGTTCAATTTGGGAAAACAGAGAGATTAATATGAGAGTGGCTGCAGCTTTTGCATTAGGTGCTTTAAAGCAGACAGTGTGGCCATGATGGGATGCATGGAGAGACATAAGCAAACCAGGAAGGAAGAGATGCAGAATTTGGTCATATCTCTAAAGACACTCTGGGGGCCACCACCACCACCAATTCAAAGTGGTATTATGGAAAAGCCAATGACAGCTGAAAGTTATTAGGAAAAGTCTGTCTGGTGAAATCGCTATGGATCTGGGTAGCCAGGTGTGCCCATTTGGGACCCTAGTGGATAAATCTGTATACCTGAATCAAAGCAAGGGTAGAGGTTCTGTGATGGTCCAATATCATCCATACCATCAGATTCTTAATATAGTTCCTTCAGTTTTAACCCAGGTCTACACCAGTCTTCCAATCAGTATCTGGGGATTTTGTGAGGTTGGCCTGGGCCAGGGACGGTCAGAGATTCCAACAGAGCCAATAGAGGTGCCACCTTCAGTACAGATTCCCCAGAAGCCGGCCTTAGACACACAGTCCCGTAAAAACATCTACACACACACTTGCACACATGCTCACTTAGATGGGGTTGCACCTGGACAATACTCGTACTCCTGTTATCTAATGCAGTGCAATTTGTTAAGTAAATGCGGAAAAGATATGTTTTGTGAATATACCAACAAACAGAATCAGATTTCATGTCATAAACGTCAACTAGAGGAAGAGGAGCAGATAAAATAAGTATGAGCATCTGAATGCATTTCAGACTGAGAGAGTTGCTATTAATGCTCTCCGAGAAAGTAAAGTATTTAAGATAATGAAAAACATATTGCAAGTGTTCCTAGTTTCATTTGTTTACTGCTTTCACAAACTACTCCAAAGAACTCGTTAATGGAAACTAATTGGAACAGGTTCCGTGTCCATGTCCAGTTTCTTTTATAATTGCTGAAGTCACTGAATTGGCATGAAACAGCTCCTATTTAATCTGTCTGATTAAAAAGGGCACTTTCTCTTGCTGTACTCATTGGAGTGGAAATGAATTGTTCGCTGTCATGCACCAGGCTGTTCCCTTCATTTGATAAACCAAAGGATTAGGCAAATTTAGTCAAGGAGTCTTGAGGACTCTTCCCTCCCTCTATTCCCTTCATACCATGAGGTGAAACACTGTACTGATTATGAGACCTCCTTTTAATTTTTTGATTACATGAATTAATTGGGCTGTCAGACTGGACTGAATTTATCCCAGTCAATTCTTCAGTAAATTATTTTCACATAAGTATGTTCCTTATCTGAAAGGAGGATGAAAAATCCTTTGTCTTAAAGAAAAGCTTGATACAGAATGCAAGAAAGTGTTTCAGTCATGGTTACCCCACCTTTCATGATGAAAATGAAAAGTATGGGGCTGGAGAACCCTGGTCTGGTACTACTGTCTCACAAATTATCTAAGTATTATCAACTGCATGAAGCGGGAGGAAACTACTGGGTTTATTTGGCAATGCACTAGACCAATAGCAATGGTATTGGCTGCAAAAGTGGGAGGGAGCATGGAGAGGTCAGACGTGAGAAAATTGTGCGGTTATCATAGGGACAATTCAGAAAGTCTACAATACAGTGAACAAGCAACCCAGTCTTCAGGTGTGCTGCAAACACAAAGGCCATGCACTTGGGGGGAAAAAAAACCCTTTCACACAAAGCTCTGTGACAAGGTGCACCAGAGACAAAATAATAAGCCTATTTCTAGTACCTGTGCACTTTTGGGATGCTGTTGGGACTTTGAAGTCCCCTGCAGCCAACTTGTTTCTGTGTCCTCACAGCTCTACTCTGTACCATCCTCCCACCTCCTGCATCATTTCTACCTTGGAAATACAAATCACAAGGCTGAGGCCTTTTTTTTCCCCCTGAAGACCAAAGGAAAAATGGTGGGCAGAATAGCAAAACTATAACAGTTTCAATCAACTTTAGGTGGCAAACGAAGAAATAATCTTGTATTTTTTGTTTGCTTGTTTGTTTGCTTTTTCCCTCTAAAGATCCACAAAAGATCTCCCTGTTGGTAAATTAATAAGTGGGTTTTTTTCCTAGGAAACAGACACAAAAATACATTTTCTGGAATGGAAAATTCCCTGTCATTTTTTTCTGCTTACCAAAAAAGAAACCAGTCATGACTGCCATGCCTAACATTCATAGCAATTGCAGGTCCAAGAAGTGTGGGCACTTACAGAAACAGGTGGAAGTCAAGGAAGGGGAGGCTGAGGGGAGACCTCATCACTCTTTACAACTACTTGAAAGGACAGTGTAGAGAGGTTGGTGCTGGTCTCTTCTCACAGGTAATTAATGACAGAACGAGAGGGAATGGCTTCAAGCTCCAACA
>JAOXNO010000001.1:206780337-206806179 GCA_028565335.1 Limnodromus scolopaceus
GGGTCACAATAACCCCATGCACTGCTACAGGCCTGGGGAAGTGTGGCCGGAAAGCTGCCTGGCGGAGAAGGACTTGGAGGTTCTAATTGACAAGCGGCTGAATATGAGCCAGCAGTGTGCCCAGGTGGCCAAGAAAGCCAATGGCATCCGGGCTTGTATTGGAAATAGTGTGGCCGGCAGAAGTAGGGAGGTGATTGTGCCCCTGTACTCTGCACTGGTGAGGCCATATCTGGAGTACTGTGTCCAGTTTTGGGCACCTCAATACGAGAGAGATATTGAGGTGCTGGAGCGAGTGCAGAGGAGGGCAACGAAGCTGGTGAAGGGCCTGGAGCATAAATCTTATGAAGAGCGGTTGAAGGAGCTGGGATTGTTTAGTTTGAGGAAGAGGAGACTGAGGGGAGACCTCATCACTCTCTATAACTACTTGAAAGGACATTGTAGAGAGGTTGGTGCTGGTCTCTTCTTGCAGGTAATTAGTGATAGAGCAAGAGGGAATGGCTTCAAGTTGCAACGGGGTAGGTTTAAACTGAACATTAGGAAATATAGTTTTTCACAGAAAGAGTGGTCAGACGCTGGAATAGGCTGCCCAGGGAGGTGGTTGAGTCACCATCCTTGGATGTGTTTGGGTCGTTTAGATGCAGTGCTAAGGGACATGGTGTAGGGGATGACTTTGTAGAGTAGGGTAGATGGTTGGACTCGATGATCCCAAGGGTCTTTTTCAACCTAAATGATTCTATGATTCAATGTTGCCCCCTCCTTCTCCTGGAAAGCAGGTCTTTCAAAATATTTTCATCTAGTTGAAAATATTATATCCAGATGGCTAATTACATTAGAAAATGTTTGCCTCACTGAAAATGAGTATCAAAGCTTTCTTCGTTGCTACTGTCTTGGTTTATTTCCTTACGTGTCTCAGATAACTGTAAAAAACATGTCATTTTGATAGCCTAGAGTGATTAATTACAGAAAGAGAAAATGAAAGCAGCAGATTGGTGTGACAGCACACGGACTGTAAGAGTCGTATGGGTCACACCAGAGGTTCAGTTGGGCTGCTAGTTCATTGGATCCGTAATCGAGACTCAGTAAAGTAGAAATGACCACAGTTAGAGGATCATACACTCCCAGCAATATCCTCCCACTTTCCAGGAATCTATCACCTTCTTGGTGTCTTGAGCTGGTAGTTGCATATTTAAATTTATAATCAAGAACCACTTGTACTTTACTTATAAATCTTATGAGGATTGAAAAACTTTTAAATTAATAGAATTGTAAAATAACTTATATAGAAGGGACATCTGGAGGACATCTGATTTAAATCCTTGTTCAAAGCAGGGTCAGTATTGGAATATTTCCAGAAAAGTTGATATCTGTAGCAATTTTTAATCACAAAAGTTAAAAAAAAAAAAGCAAGTGAAACCCAGTGACAATAATTAGGCATCAATGAATTTCTGGTGTAGTCCATGATTTTAAAACTTTCTTCCCTGCATATGGGATGCATTTGGATCGTTTCAAATGTACAGTATGATCTAAAACCAAATCACAGAGCTGACATGATGGACAGAACTGAAAGCAGATAGTATGTTGAAAGTAAATCTATAGAGAAAGAGAAATAAGCCAATACCTAAGAATCAATTATTTCACTTTGACGCACATATCAATTAGCATCATTTATCAACTGTACAGTAAGTTATAGTCCTGTTACAGCATCAGTTATTTCAGGAAAAAAACCTTCTCAGACCTTCAGAGGTATGCTGAGTCCCTGGTAAATTCCTACAGTGTGCTATGTCCTGTATCCCCTGGTCACCCATGCTGGATTCATGGCTTCACAGATCCCAGGCCTACCCAAAATCAGAGACACACACTCACCGGCAAAATACAGTCATGTATTACATTTAGCAATTTCCCTCTAAACACTCTATGATTGTGCAACGCTATTTTGATGTGCTTCTTTCATAACAGAGCATGGGTGTCCTTCTCCAGGCTATTCTGACCAGACTGTCCAACAGATGGCAAGAAAAAGTCATGTTTGTCCTCAGCATCTAACCCATATGCGGCTTGAAAAGAAAATGCAGAAAGCTACGGTAACATTACAGAATCCATTACTGGTTTTTAATCCTGATAGTGATGCAGACGAGCCATGAGCACAGCTGTATGTGCCTTCGGGAGAACACTTTGCTCAGCTCCGGTTCAGAAACAGATCATTAGAAGTAAATCAATATAACCTGCCGTTCTTCTTCACTCTGTCCTCTTTCAGAAAACCAATCAGCAGCACAGCACTGGATATTGAGAGCTATATTCTGGCTGGACCAATTCACATCAGACTGAAAACAGAAGAAACCAGCAGCAGCAGAAAAGGGAGGATTTATTCTTTCCAAAGAAAAGTGAGGGTAAAAAGTCACTTGCAAAGAAAATTATCATGCTGTTTCCAGATTATGAAAACCATGATGTGACAACCTGCATCAGTAATTATTTTTTTTTTGTTGTTCAGGAAGAGCAAGCCAGGGCTAGACATTATTTTACCAGTTTGTGTATTTGAAATGTGCATAAAATATTGTGTGTTTCCATGTTTGTATGTTACTAGCAATATGTTGTGTCCTAATCATCATTTGTGATGCACACTAAATGAGCACTGTCATAAATAAGTTTTAAACATAGTGTTTTGCCTGCTTTGTTTGCCTTAACCATAAAACTATCCTTATCTTTCTGATCTTGTGATTCTACAAAGTCTCCACTGCTCCAAGCTAGGCATTTTTTCCCTCTGGGAGAAAGATGCTTTAGCAGAAAATTTACTAAACTTTTGAAGTTACACGTTGAACAAGTTCTGAAGTTCTCAAGAGCCCCACCAGCCCTACTAGAAGAGCTAGATAGGAAACAGAATTTCACTTCTGTGAAAAATGTCACAGTTGAGGGAAAAATAATTTTAAAAGAAAATTAAAAATTGCTTGGAAAATATATATATAAATGAAATTCAATGATATGTCTTGATGTTCTTGAGAACAAGCTTCTGTATCCCAAAAGATATTCCTGGCAGCCCTGCTCAGGTGAGTGCATTTTCACTCTGGGTTCCTCCAGGGTCTCACCCTGAGCTCATCTACAATCTGCTTCCTGATCTTCTGCAGACACAAACCAGTATCTGGAAGCATTTTGACTAAGACAGAAAGTTTCTTGGAAGGCAGATTGGTGGGTGAGCTGGCAGGAAACCAGGCAGGTTTGCTGTCAGCCTCTCTCCTCTTGGAATTGACATGCTCCTGGGGAACATTTCACTTTGACAAATCGGCATTTTTCCAATGGAAAACATTCTGTCAGAAGATTTCTGCCCACTTCTGCTGCATCTTCATCCTTGTCACTCTCTGCCCCAATGATAAAATTTGACTGTTGAATTTAGCACAGATCGGCCACAACTTCTCCCCAGGCAAGATGTTGAACTTGCTATTCTCCCATCTCTTCTCCTTGGGCAATGCCAGTAGGATGTGGCACAGGAAAAATGCTCTTGTGCTCCTTCTCTGTCAGCTCCCTTCGACCTTACCCTGCCAGAATATTGGCTACAGAAAAAGCACACAAGTTGTGTTTTGTCCCTTAACAATGTTTATGAGGTTTTGTGCAAGAGAACAGAGGTTGAGGGTGATCTTTGTTTACAGTCTCTAGTATAAACATGTTATCGCTTGGATGTAATAAAATGTGAGTGCATTATATTTAAATACTGCAGCAGATTTAATTACTGCTACTTGCAAAACTAAATGCCACTTGTTGCCACAATTATCAGGTACAATAGCTGACATCAAGCACTCTGCTGTTCGCACAGTTTTAATGAGAAGCAGTCACTTCATTCAGGTTCCCTTTTTCCTCCAAAATGCAATTAACAAACAGTGATTAGTTGAGCCGATTCCAAATTGTATTCAAATGAAAGCAATTTGGCTAGTTTGTAGGTCCAATAGGTGATTCTTTCTGAAGTCTCTATAAGAATTAATTGCATGTTTCCACCCAAACATGTTCTAGGGAGGGGAAAGATAAAAAGTGTCTTTGATACAAAGGCTTTCTTTTTGACAATGCAAATCATTTTTCTATAAAAGCATATCATTTGGAGCAGCCTATAAGACTGCTTGAGAATTTGTATCTGCACCAGAACTTTCTCTTCTTTGGAGGAAATATTGTCCCTTAATGTACAAAATATTACTCTTCAGCATAACTGCACACCTGAAACATTCCAGCTGCTGCCATTTTAACAATCTTCACATAAATAAAGACATTTTGTAATAGTGAATTTCTAATTTATGTCCAAATCCTTAACGGAAACATTCAGATATGTTCTAATAACTTCTAGTCACTGATAAACCAGTGACGTGTTTATACAGATGTCATTTTCTTATCTTCTTTGCAAAGCACTTGCTCAGAGATCTCAGCTTCACAGTGAATACAAAACATCACTACAGTTTCATTTTCAAACAAGTTCAGGTCCAGAAGCTGTGGCAGCATAATGACAATTTTGATGGCAGGATTAATGGTTTCAGCTCCTACCCAGAGCAGTCAGAAAGCTTTCTATATATAACCCCATTATTTCCATAGCATTTATTATTTCTCAGGTATCCCAAGAGTTAAAAGTCTGAAAAAGGACCAACAAAATACAAGTAAACAAGAATGCAAGGAATTCAAAATGCAAAAATCAGTAACTCCTCAAAATCTCCCACAGACTCCACAAACGTAACAGGGTCAATAAAAATCCCATTGTACTTTATGCAAAAATAAGACTGTTTTCTTTGGAGTCCTGGCCAAATTCTAATTACCTTCAGCCTACCTAGAATAGTCCCTGAAGTATTAATGGGATGTGGTTTTCTTCACTTTCTGTCCTAAATTGTTGTAAAGTGCTCTATTAAACAGCTGCCCAAACCTGGCTATATTTTACTGGGGAGCAAAATAATAATGAATTTATACCCAGGACACACACACAACCAGGAGGTATGCTACAGAGGTGTTAAAAACGTGGTCATTAGAGGATGTTATTAGCTCTACGGACCAACCACCAGCTGTCTCAAAACAGATATGATGACAGTTAATAATAAATACAAGGTTTTATTTGTGATTAAGGACATTTTACTGGTTTGTATTGAAATTTATCCCGGGATTTGCTTGCAACTCTGCTTGAATGACAACTAAGTCAATAAAGGTTCACTGAAATTAAAAATGGGTCCATTATTCCATGTTTTTCCCTTCCACAGAGCTGCAGGAGTACCTGATCTGCATTCAGTCCCCAGCGAGAATAAAATGTCATTGCATGTAGATGAAAATTGCAACATAAAAATATTATTTTTTGGTGATACTCTCACTGGATTGTTCCTATGTTGTAATTAAGGTTACAGCTAGAATTGCCATAACCAAACCAAGTTTTAGAGTACTATTTTTCCTCGACATGCCCACTTATCTCTTACTTTCTTGGACTCCCACTCCCAGTCACGCCTCAGGTTTTGCAATTTACAGATGTATGGAATAAAGGCCCATCAAATGCTCAGAAATTTGTCTTTTGTCTTTCTAGTCCTCATCACTCATTAATGACACTCGCAGACATGGCTTTGACTGTTTTCATTTTTTTCTCCTCCACTCCCTCTATTTCATGTTGCACAAAGAGCTGTGAAACAAAGACTCATCAAAGTCATCATTACACTACATTTATCTCCACAGAACCGCCTTTCTCATCTATTAGCCTTTTTAAATGTTCCAAGTCCTTCTATGGCTGGATTCCTTCTCATTATTTTGGCTTCCTTGTCACTCGTTGCTGACTATTTCTGCAATTACCCTCCTCCTCTTTTTCCCTTTTCAGTTTTTTGGGCCAAATACCACTATGTATAATCTTCTATTTGTTTGAATTCAAACAAAATAGCACTTTTTGTTATTGTTAGCAGAATTAAAATTTTAAATGAGTTATTGTTTTCACTGATTTTCATCGATACAACTTATTAGTCCCTTTTTTTTCACTTTCAAAGAGTGAAAAACCTTTGCTGGTCAACTATATATATCTATTTTTAATAAAGCGTAAATATGAAGCAACCAGATAACTTGATTTTTTTTGCATCAGATTAACTGCAGAAATCCCTTTACACAAGTCTTTTGTAATACATCATAGGTTTTTAGAGATGAAAAACAATAAGTTAAGAGTGAAAAAAGAAATAATATAGATATGTGTTGGTACTCTTATCCACAATTCTCTCATGGCCCACCCAAAGGAGAGTGTCCCAAAATCATTCCTCTACCCCACAACTGAGCAGCTACTCCACGAGATGGTGACTCTCTGGCTTTTGACAAGATGCCTTTCAGACCTTCTCTGTCTATAAATGTCCTGCTAACTGTGAGGTTTTCCCTGGCTCTACCTTCTTTACTCTCTGCTATTGGATATTTATACACATTAATAAAATTCCCCTTGAATTTTCTTTGTTCTAGGCTGGTCAGTCACAATCCTCAGCCTCTCCTCATATGTCAAGTGCTCCAATGCCTTAGTCATCTTCATGCCCTTCACTGAAATTGCTCTGATATGTCCAGTGTACTCCCTTGTACTAGGGAGACCAACATTGGGCTCAGCATTCAAAATACACCTCATGGGACCTGAGCAGAGGAGAAGGATCACCTCCCTCAGCCTGCTGGCAACGCCCTGCCCAGTGCAGCCCACGAGGCCAATGGGCGCTTTGCCATGAGTGTATGTTCCTCACTCCAAGTGAGAACCCCCAAGTTCTTCTCTGCCAAGAGAGACCTCCAGGTGACTTTGTAACCCTGGTTCCTGGGGTTATTCCTGCCCAGAGACAGGAATTGACGTTTCGCTTTGTTGGACTTCATGAGGTGTTAGAACAGTAACATATTGGCAATGTTAGAATCTGAAACAGCCTTTTCCTTTTCAGTAAAAAAAATTGGCGTAAATTCTACTTCCATGAACAAATACCAAAAAAAACCCCAGTAGTATAAGCTGTAGCTTTAAAGGTTACATATAGAATTAAAGCGGTGTATAATAGGATTGTGACTTGTCACTTCTGGTATAACATAACATATGTGCCACATTGCATTCTGCACAACACAAGGAAGACATATTTGTGGAAGCTCTACTAAAAAGGATTGTGAACAAAGTATGCACTGGTCAATGATGTAAGACCTAGATGTACCACTTGAAGAAGAACAGCCACAATAAAATTTTAAACTACCTCTGACTTGGAGCAAGGTTTTAGACAAAACACCTTTGTCCTAAAATCTGTTATCACCCTCCAAAAGATCCTTCCGCAGTGTTGGTTTAATGCAAGGTTGTGGGCCTCATCAGTGATTTTCATCTGAAGCCGAAAGGACGGGTCAGTTACTGTTACATGCTGATGCTTCCTTGTGAAAAAGAAAAGGTTATAAACCAAGGCTGCTGGAATAACAATCTGAGCAGGAAACAAAAGGAATATGATTCTTTCCTGCTACTGATCTTTTCACTTTTGCTGCACTGCTTTGTAAACTACAGGCAGTCTAAATGTGCAGGATTTGTATCATCGGCATACTTAGTGGAAGTCCCACGGGTTTTTCCCTTTATCTGTATGGATGACAGGAATCCCAGGCTACTACCACAGTGGGTGAGGGCTGTGAGGCTTCCTGTGCTGCAGCCCTGGGGAAGCTACAGCACCCTTTCACCCACACCTACTTTAACATGCTGCAGTTTGAGTGAGATATTTTTTTCCCAGCACATTACGAATACAGAGAATATAGTAGGAGCAGAATTATGCCTAAAAGGAAGATGTTTTGTATGTATATACAACTTGCTCTTCAATAATTAAACATACATTTATAAGCTAACCAATTTTATTTGCTAGCATTCAGACTTAAAAAACATGAATGTTTCTAAAATGTTTGTAAATTTTTCAGGCTACTCGATTTTTTCTGCATTGCTTAATAAAGCTTAATAGCTCTTCTCAAATTAAACTAAATTAATATGCCAGCTGTACCCGGTTTTGAGCACACAAAACCCCCAATGGTTTATAATAAATTAATACATATGGTTATGGTACATCTTAACATGAAACTCTCATTTACATGTTGGATGCCGGAATCTATTAGTTGTGCTTCATAGTTCTTACATTAAGTTTATCTCAAGACATCACTCTCCCTGCCGATAAGTACAATTAACTACAGATTAATTTACCATAAGTGGATTTTCGTATTCTGGTTTGTAACCGATGGATGCATGTTTACCGAAGAACTGTTCTACATTCTAATATTTTCTTATTGCCCCACTAAACTTGTAATCCCTTTCCCCTGTGGGTTTCCCTTATCCAGCTGTGACTTGCATTGATTATTTTTTTTTCTTTTAGTTTAGGACTTCTAACAGTTAATACAGGCACCATTACTTTAAATAGGCCTTGGTTCAGTTGTCTCATGGACTCTGGGCTCAACTACAATTAAGCATGTACATAAGTGTTTCCAGAATCAGCATCTCAGCAGCAACCTCTCTTTTTCATTTGTCATCTACTAAAAAGGAACATTGAAAGCACAGATACTCTCAACCGTTTATTGAACTTTAAGTTCTAGCAGAGACCAGACATGAAGACATCATGACTACTTACAGTGCAGATGCCTTCCAAGATAAGGAAGAAAAATTGAGATACTCCGTAGTGTTTAGTATATCAGTTCTGGGTTCCTTTTCAGATATGGATGTCTTGGGCAGTTTGAAATATTTTACAATGTCCTCTTTGACTTTCAGCTTCTGGTCTACAAGGGTGCAGTCTCCCATACATCCTGTGTCATATATACCTGACTTGTACAGATGTCTTTCATATTCTATGGCAATTCAGATTGTAGCAATTCAGAGAAGTGGTTGAAAGGGATAAAATCCTTAATTTTATTTTATAAACAGTGGGAAATCCTCGCTGATCTCTGCCTGCTACCCCAGGCAATCATTCAGTGCAGCATCTACCAGCCATCTAAGCTACATCTAAGCAAGCATCTATCCAGCTTGGATAACTATGGGAATCCAAAATGACTGTTATATTAATGCATCTGAACCCTAGCCACTGGTTGTGTTCAGCTCTAGTCTCCACTGGCTATACTGGATCTGGTTGGGATGGAGTTAACTTTCCCCCACATAGTGCTGATGACACATCAGTGTTCGGGTAACTCCTGAGTTCTCTCACAGCATCAAGGCTGTCTCTCCAGCCCCCCTACCTCCTCAATGGCCAGTAGGATGGGGATGGGCAAGAAGGTGGGAGGGGATAGCTGACCCAAACTGATCAGAGGGATATTCTATATCATATGACATCGTGCTCAGCAATAAAAGCTATGAGAAAAGAGGAGGAGCAGAACCATTTGTTATTCAGACATTTGTCTTCCAGTGCAACCACTACATGTACAGAGGTCCTGCTTCCTAGAAAGTGGCTGGCCATATCACCTGCTGATGAGAAGTAGAGAATAAATCTTTTATCCCTTGCTTTGCTTTCGTTGTGGCCTTTGATTTTCTTTATTAAAATGCCTTCATCTCAACCCACGTGTTTTTAATCTTATTTTTATCCCCCTGTCTTGCTGAGGAGGATGAGTGGTAGAACAGCTAGGTGGGCACTTGAAGGCCAGCCAAGGTTAACCCACAACAACTGAATGCATATTGATATGTGGAAATCTAAATGCAAGCTTTCCCAAATACTTTCAAAGATTTATCTAAAAGCTATATTTGCTATATATGCTAACGGTATATGTGTTAAAGCTCTATAAATACATATATATATGTACACATGCATACACACCTATTGGTATAGGTATATATATGTATATATGTATCAGTAGAGAAGGCTTTAAAGTCACCAGAAGCACACATGCCTAGAAATGTCCATAATAGAACAGCGCTAGTAAAAATACTCCCCATACACCATATTTATGCTATCCTCATATGTAGTATTTGGGGTTTCATGCAGAATACTAGCAAAGTATTGTCACCTTTCCTAATACATTTTCTAAACAGAATACAATCTAGTGAGAGGATTTTTGTGAAGCTTAACTCTTACCAATTTCAAATATGTCTCACTTCATTTGCAGAGGATATTCCTTTCTCCATCAATTAACTTTGAATGTTTCATGACAGCTATAAAAGATAGGGGCAGTTAAACAAATTAAATACAATTAGTCTAGTTTTGTGAGTATTTCAGTGACAGTGAACTTGCCACTAGACCATTATCGGAAAAGTATTCACAATATAGTTACAGCCCCGTTACTTTTTTTTTTTTTTTTATGGGAATGAGAAAAACATTAAGTCAAAACTTAACCATATGGATTTGCCCAAGATGTTATTGTGATTAGGATAAATTAGACACTCCATGAGAAGTAATAGCTAGTTCGTTAACCAATTAGACAGCTTAATACTTGTTCCCAATATTGCATCATATCTCTAATGATTTATTAATTTACAGCATCGAGATTAGAAGCTTTCTCCACTACAGAGATCTCAAGGTAACTCTTCTGGAAGAATAGTCATGTCTACAGGATTCCCTGGAGGGTTCAGGAACAGAAATGCCTTTGTTGTGGGTCAGCAAGCCACAATTTATTAAACATGTGATTCCACAGCTGAAATCACAAAATTGTTGAACAGAAACACTGTAGCAAATATTTTGCCTATTCAACATTTTTCTGTGGTGGGACGTATTTGGAGGAATTCGTGTTTATTCTACCCATCTGTGGAGAATGAAACTGGACTTTAAGGAATGGAACCAACACTGAAGACCCATCAGTGTCCTGATGAACAACCTAACAAATTTGGAAATGATCCAATAAAATCTTTGTGTTTCTATTCTCTGATCCAGTGACTATTTATATATTTACTTGAGAAAGTCAACAGGTAAAATAACATCAGAAGAAACCACTGGGACCAAGACTCTTCCTTTCTAAGGGAATTACTTCCAAACCAGACTCCAGGTTCCCTTACTTCTCCTGATCTCATGAATCTTGCTTTCTGTTCTGTTTGTGGCCAGAACCACAAGTACTGGGGCTAGAACCATATCTACAGGCAGATATGAATCTTCTCAGATTGAGAAGATATTGGGTCATGATCCTTTGGTTCGTTCCAATAAGTGTGAAGAGCTGGATGTTGATGCCTTTACCGAGCTTTAGAATTCTTGAGTAACTTTTCCTTAAATTACGATCATATTGCCTTCAGAAAATCAATCTGATCAACAGACCTCAAGTCTCTCACCATCATGAGAATTAATCTGAAAAACCTGCCCAAGCACCACCCTAATTCTGCTCAGCTTTTCTGAGCAAGCTGAGCTCTTCTTATTCAAAATAATTGTTGAGAAGTATTGCTCAAACACCCAGAAAAAAAAGAACAACCTGGAGGTTACTGTGAAAACTGCTAACTATGGTATTGTTTGCATCAGTACACAAGGTTATTCAGAAACTCTGTGGTCTCAGAAATGGTCTTGTTTTCTACCACCCTCTGTTTGGTAACCTTAGCTTCAGTGTCTCAGATGAAGGCCTCTGGAAGATGTCATCAGCTCAGGGACACTGGCCAAGAATGAATTTCAAGTGATGTGAGGATGGGAAAATGCAGCACTTTTTGGCAGGATCACTTACACATGTAAAAGCCACAACTTTTGGTGGAAGCTCATCAGTTTTTTTCTAAGACTTAAAAAGAAAGAGGTAGTTATACTTGAGTAGTTGCTACATTGTGAGATTTCCTGCTGTTCTTCTAACAACAACCACCATTAAAAAGGACTGTTCACCTTTTGTATCTAACTCCTGTAAACGCTCAAAGGTCTCCAACGTGGAAGTAATATATCCCCTCTAAAACTACATTAGCTGTTGTGAGCTGGATACACTATTGGTGTTATTCTTCCCTTAACCATTGTTTTCCCACAAACATCTGGGTTCTGTAGTAATCCCATTGATAGCAAATCTTTTGGGCTGCGGGTGGTTGAGGTGTCAAGCTCTTCAAGCAGTCATTGTCATTCTAGAATTCAGGAGAGGTATATGCTGTTAGCTATGTTGCCAAATAGCTGCTGGGTAATGCAGCCATCCAGTAGACACTTCTCCAATGTGGAGAGCTGGTAGGTCAGGAGGTACAGTTTGAGAGAGTGAGATTTTCAGCAGGACAGCAACATTTTATGAATCATACAGATTATTATGAAATTTAGCAGATGACAGAGGATATTTTAAGGGACTCCCTTTCTTAGCCCTGGCAGCAGATAACTGTAACAGTTCTTTCTATTCTGGAACATCCTTTCGTTCTGTGGAGTTTAATATGTATACAAGTGGATCTTTAAAAATCAATATAGAAATTGAGTCACATGCCTTCTAAATTTCACGTTTTGACATGAAAAAAGTGAATAAAGAGCAATCTTCTTTTGTTATAGCCATACAAATATCATTGTATATAAACTGTACACAGCAAAAAATATAGAGTTGTAGGTAGCAGGTATGACAACAGAATCTAGTAACCTTTTAGCCGATGTTCTTTGCCATTAGCATGATTTAAGGGATGCATGGTACTGGATACAAAAATAAATTGCTGTCTCTATTAGAATGAAATAGCTAAAGTGAAAGGATTTCCAAAAATTACTGATGGCCTGTCTGTGATAGAGCCAGTATAATTGGCCTTGTTCCAGCACTTTGTTCAGTTTGAATTTTACCCTAAACCACTAAATTTCATCTGAATAATCATGACTCTTTCAACACCAGAAATGTGATTTTTAAGACTTCCACTGTTTCTCTAGGGAACAAAAACACTTCACATGCCATGCACCTAAATACAACAGTTTGAATTTTAAGCAACCAGCATTTGCAAGGAAATGAAATGCAATCTAAAGACCAGGACTTTTTCAAAGCAGTTATTTGCAGAATAATAAGGCTGACTGGGAACTGCAATGTGCTCTGGGAAAACTTGCAAATAGTAGAGAAATTCACTGAATGGAATATTCATTATTTGCCTAGCTCTAGTCACTACCTCTCAAATGTTTCTGCTACACAAGGGAAGCGCTGTTTAGTGACCAAGAACATTAGACAAACACCAGTAACACAACAAACCTGCAGTTTTAAGTATGCTTTGTAGACAAGCACAGGATTTAGGTTTGTGTGTGAGGCAACCCTTACAGTTATGGTTTCCAGTTTTGTATCTTCTGTGACAAAGAGGACCATGATTAATGCAGTATCTTTCACAATCTGACTGCTCAAAAGAGACGGAAAAAACTAAGTAATTTCCTGGCCCAATGGAATTTTTATTAGTTCCCATCCTATCTCTCTTTATTTGCGGATCAAGCTGAGCATTTTAAGATCAGTTTTCCAAACTATTGCTATTAGAGAGTTGCTCCAGAATTTAACTCCTTTAATGAAGAGAAGTCACCTTCCAACTTTCCTTTTTCCTTTCATCTTTTCTTTTTTCCATGAGCCATTTGTATTCATTTATTCCTTTTCCAGTGTTGTCCTTCAGTTTAGCTTACACTTTCCTTGCTGCCCTTAGCTTCTTGACGCATTTATGCTCTGCTGTGCAGCGCTGAGCACAGTCAAATCCAAAGGCTTCAAAAGAGCAAAACATTCAAACCTGCACTTAGTTTTAATGTGTGTGTAAGACACTTGTCTAAGTTAGAATTTAAGCACATTAGGCTTCATATAGATAAACTTAAATCTGTATTTTAGGGCAAAAATATTTATCTGACAGTTGTGCCTTTTCAAATATCTGTTTAATCCACATTGCAAACTGGTGTCAATACCCGCACAGTTAC
Organism: Limnodromus scolopaceus; assembly: GCA_028565335.1. Taxonomy (NCBI): domain Eukaryota; kingdom Metazoa; phylum Chordata; class Aves; order Charadriiformes; family Scolopacidae; genus Limnodromus; species Limnodromus scolopaceus. The sequence goes on from JAOXNO010000001.1 coordinate 206,794,038, forward strand.
AAGGAGAACTAATGCACAAGGATGAGATTTTATTTTATGGATATTTTTATAATCTTATGCATTTGCGCTAAATTGTCCCATCAAGTTATGTGTCTAAAGGATCATCTTCATGAACACAAAGGAGCACAGAGGATCGGTGATGAGTACAGGGTGATTCCCAATAACCCCATCAAAGACATGAGGCCCTGACCTGAGCCCTCCCGAAGCTGTCCCAGGGGACTCTCAGCCCTCTTAGTGCTGGGGCTGACACTAGTGGAAGAACATCTTACGGACTGGTGGGTCACTGCTTATGGGAGTTGTGGGATGAAGGGAAACAAGATTTGGGGACTGCGTGAGACTTATTATGGGATGTCTAAGGGAGGAACCAAAGCTGCGGATGGGAAGGGATCAAGGTGAAAAGAATGTGGGAAAACAGAGATAAGGGGACAAAAAGGGACAGTAGTCTGTACACAGTGCATGTGTGTGGTCATGCCCTACACCTGATGGACACAGTCTGTCCTGTCTTTTCATTTCTTTGGTGAGTGTTTCTCTATTCTTCTTCTGTGAATGTGTATGGGGCATTGAGTGCCAGCAAAGAGGGTGGCAGCGGGGGTCATGGGGGCTCATGTGCCAGCTGGAGTGACCGGAGCACATACAGGTCGTGTGGGTGTGTATGTCAGTGGGTGATCACTAGTAAACATCAAGCCAGACTTGGTGGCAAGTAGTATTTGACACTTCGAAGCCAGGTATCAGAGAAGTTGTAAGCCTGGATTGGGAACAGGAGGGAGCCAGGGGGGTGTGAGTTGGCTGCTGGAAGGACCAGGGGTTCACAGCCACAGGTCTGAACCAGTTACTGGAGAGGCACATTGCCCCGTGTGTGTGTAAGTGAAGTGGTCTTGGCAGTTGGAGTGGGGCTGTGGCCTCATGGACTCCTGTGTCCAGCTGCCAGCAACTGGGGCAACTGGGTTCTATGGGCAGCTACTGGACAGACTGTCTGATCCTAGCTTTTGGGGGATCCATGCTGCACATACCTTTTTATATATTTCATCCTGATGTATATACAGCCTGATGAGACAGAGGATGAGGCTCTTTGCCCTGATTGTGTTTGTATGAGTGCTGTATTTTCTTTGTGTGTTGCTAAGTGTGATCAGGCATATGCATACGTATAAATGTATTGAATATACGTGTATCTGTGTGTGCATGTGCTTGTGTGAATACAGCCTTGCTCCTGGCTGAACCTGGAAACAGAGATGCAGCAGCCTCATCTCTGTCAGATGCTGCATTAGGAAACTCATAACATCTTCCACAGGTCTTTTATTTACCTTCGACAAACATGCAAATTAATCAAAATAACAAAATTAGGGGGAAAAGTATGTGAGGTCTTCAAGGCTTAAAAAAGGCATTAGAGAAAGGCAAATTAGCTTTTGTTTGAGATATTTGCTTTGACATTGTTTTTTAAAAAAGGTTAGTTAAATTTACCCAACACGATGTGTCCAAAAAGCCAAACAAACCCAGCATTTTCCTCAAAGGAGACTGAACACAATATATGTGTATGCATGCAAGCAGAGAGGCTAAAATAAATTTGCATGGGGTTGTACACACATCTATCTGACAGCTGCTGGGAAAAGCAGGAGGGAGCATTCTTGCAGTGCATGACCCTGGATATGTGCAGCACTGGACATGGAGGTAATTCCAGCCTCTGCAGCCCCTTGGGCAAAGCTGCATCTACAAGCACCAATTCAGTCCTGACCCATCTGAGCTTTGAAAGTCTTGGCTTGACAAGAAGAGCACCATTTGTACCGTATGTGATACTTCATTAAAATGAAGAGGTATTACAGAGGCTGTTAGGCACACACAAGGTTTCTATACATTAAACGTGCATGTAAAGTGTGCAAGGAAGCTATGCCATTATTAAGATTTTGCAGTGTCAAAAGTTGTCACATATCAAGCAGAAGATAATATGGGAAAAGCATTAGTAATGGTGCCATCTTGTGTTTGAAATCTGAAAATGTTGCTTAATGTTTCCTTGTGCTAATCCGTTTGTAAGCAACTTTATGAAGCCAGAGTGGATAAGAGGCTTCAGCCTAAATTTAAGTTGACAGTCAGAGAAGAAATCAGGTTTTGAGACTAAATTCTGCAAATCAGTTTGTGTTTAAACATATGGGATGGTGTTTTGAATGAATGTTTGGGATGATTAATATAAAAGACATAAAATAGTACTAGCAGTGATTGTCTCAGTCTCCCAATTAGGAAGTCTGTACACGTTGTCTTTTTTTGTGCATTTTAAACTTTGCATAGCATCCCAAATCTAAACTCCATAGACAATTTACTGCAAGGGACTACTATAAAATTTTCAAAAGAGAAAAAAGAAGTATATGTTAAGTCTTAGGAATGCCAAGAAGGGCCTGAAAATCACACAAATGTTTCCTACTTACTTCCTCATACCTGAAGTGACATGAAAAGGCACGAAAAATGCAACCTTTTTGTGAATAGAGGTAAGAGTAACAAACCAGTAGCAAGGCCACCTGGCTGCAAACACACAGGAAGTCATGAAGAGTCCTTGCTTTTAGTGAAGGTGATTTCTTCAGATGATAGGCTTACAAGATGCAAACTGTGCAAAGCACTATGAAAAGATCTCGACACCCAGACAAGCTCCATCATAAATGCAAAAACCCTAAAGATATTTCAGTGGACACACACATCTCCCAGAATACAGAGAGATCTGGCCAAAGTAAAAGTACATTCTAGGGAGACGAAGGGGTATTACATTTTAAACAATTTTTATCTAACAGCAAAAGGTCCTGGAATATGAAATATTTTGCATTTGAACATTTATTTCATAATCTGTACTTATCTAAGGTATGCAAATACCAGCTTCAGAAACTCAAAGCATATGTAGAGCTTGACCCTAAATATGAACTTAACCTGATTTCAGTGGAAACAGCTTGAGGTTCATTTCACTTAGATGTCTGTTATTCAATGCAATATTTCAGTTATATCAAGTGATTAATTGCACTGTGTGGCAGATAAGGCTGCACAAGCTACTGAAAAAAAAAACCAACCCAAAACAACCCACCCAAATCAGCTTTCCTTAAGACCTTAAAATAAATAGTTACTTGCTAAAATTTATAATAACACAAACTGTTGCATACAGTTTGCTGATGGATTCAGGGAAAGAAAGAACAGCTTATATAGCTTATTTTTTATGTTAGCTGTTGATGTTTGAATTGCAAATCTCTGGATGCAAAATGTTTTACAATTACTGCTGAGCTACAACATATCCTCAAGGAGGCTTTCAGTGCAGGAATAAGCAGAGTATGTTATCCTTGATCTGACCATATACTCCTGTCGGACACAGTTCAATAGCACTTGGCTGGGCAGATTTTTCATTTTGCATGGAGTAAAACATGACCACTTGAAAACCACAGACTTTAATTTAGCTCTTTTCTAATGTTGCTAGATACTCTTGGTGTATCCTTGCCATCAACTTTTTATTTAAATATGCATTATAAAACCCAATCCATATTTCTATTAATATTAATAAGAATGTGATTGCAACAACTATGGAGTAATCTACACAAGTTGGTTTCAGTGACAGCAGCCTTGATCAACTGCTTTTCTATCACTTTCACAAATGCTTGTGGGTATTTTTTCCATAATGTTCTCAGGGCATGGAGAAAAACTGTCTTGCAGGTGATTAACCTGATATTTTTTCCTTTTTTTTTAAGCTGTCATAACATCTACAGATTATTTCATCATGGCAGCAGGTAGAAAACCGATGAGTTTCACTCCAGCACTCACTGCAAATGTTACTCCTTACTCCCAAATCCCTCCACTCCCTACCCAGTTTGTCCCAGTACCCACCAGGGACCAGCTCCACAAATTCCTTTAGTCCTTTAATCTGCTCATAGAGGAACTGCCTTTGTACTGTGTTATTCTCTACAATGTTGTTAACACCCTCAATTAAAATTGTAAATTAAGGAATAATTTGTGGTTTTTGTTTTTCTGTTGATTTGGTTTGGTTTGGTTTTCCTTTCTTTTCCTTTTCTTTTTTTTTTTTTGTTTTTGGTTTGGTTTTTTTTGGAGGGTTTACTGTTGCTTTCTTTTTAGGACCCCCCAAGCTCCACCACAGATCTGAACTTTCAGCAGTTTTCATGAATACTCCCTTTGGATTCCTGGTGTACTCCCAGCTCTGCTCTTAAATAGTTATCTTTTCTATTTATCTGCCTCTTAGATTTATTCAGATAAGGTCACCCACACTGGTACCTGGCAGAATATATTTAGGAGATGTGTTTATATTTATAACTTATTTCCAGACCAGGCACACAAAACGAAGTGGTCATATTTTTATAAAACTAAGTTATGTTCTGATTTTGGAGCTGTGATACACTTTTTATCATGGTATAAATGAAAAATACATTTGGAGATAGACTTGAGTTTATGAGTTATGGTTTAAAACAGTGGTTATTATGAATATTTTGTACAACACTATTTGTGTGGGGAAATTGAGTCTTGTGTAACTTTAATAAATTATAAATAAGATCTTTAAGATGTTTGCTTGAGGAAAAAAGGAAAGAAAAAGAACAAAACAAACTGTGCCAAGAAATAGAAAGATCACTACAGTGTTATGGCATGATGGAATTTGTTAGATAACTGCTAACATTTATGAAATATTGAGTGGAGAATCTGTCTGTTGACCTGAAAATGAAATGACAATGCTATAGATGGTGCAACTAAGTATTTAAAACAATGTGGCACAGAAAAAAACAAAACAAAACAAAAAACCCCAACCAACCAAGAAACCCCCAAAACAGCAACACAACAAAACTCTTATGTTCTTTAGAGTAAAAGGACTACTGCAGTAGCTGCAGGGAGGGGGATATGAAGTGACAAATCCAGGCTCACTGATCTGTTACAGACTGTGACTTGGAGGAAACCATTTATATTCAGAGGCTCAAAAGATACACAAGTTCTGTGCTACTTGGTGCTTCAAGACTTGTTCGATATCCATAGGTAGAACATCTTTAGAAATGATAGTTTCTTGGAACCCTGTAGCCCTTCAGAAGCTCCCCAGCATCTCTAAAACAAAGCAGAGGTTATATAAATACATTCAATACTCAGATGTTGCTGCCTGCTGAAGCACACCTCAACATGGATCTAAATGTTTTTGTAAAGATAACAAAGAATGACCTAGCAGGTTTGAGTTTTTTAAACTGTCTAGCAAAATTCAATTGAGGAGAAAGAACTTAAAAATCAATATTTGAATGTGGATATGCTTGTGAAAAGATATTTTCACAACATCTTCAACAAGTGGACCTCAAAACATTTCCCAGGAGGAATGATGCACTTCTTCATGCTTGTGATGTAGCCCAAGGAGTGAGAAGGTTTAGAAGACATCAGGCACTAACCTCCCTGTATACTTCCTGCAGCCCCCAAAGTCTGCATTTTCTATGCCAGCTTACTCAAGTTGAAACTCCAAATGAACTTAATTCAGTGGCTTTGCAATGAATAGACACCACAAACCCAGCTCTTTTCATTGACCTTAGTCATTGTTTCCTAAAAATGAAGAAAATTCCAGCAAAGAATTATGTCAGTTAAGGAAATGCATTAGCAGAACTTCTGCTCTGCAGATATTTGAAATGCCTATATTTCTGTTCAGCCTAATCCCAGGTGGGACACCACTCCTCAAGACTGGGCAAACCCAAAATCTATGAATTTTATAGTGGCAGAAGAAATAACATAACTGTTCTTTATGTGATCAAGGTCAGTTAGAGAGCAAAACCAACCCATCAGCTCAGGAATTAAGAGTTTCCACCAGAGAAACAGAGAATACTGGGCATATAATAAGAAGACCGAAGAGGAAAAAACAGGGTTATGTACAAGAGCAGTAATTTATGTTGTTTCTCAAAGTCTTCTGCATTTAAAGAATACATTCTAGCAACCCTCTTTGCCACAAAACTATTGGAGGATGCAAGCTCTCCACGCAATGGAATGTGTTAAAGTAACAGCCTGCTGACTCATGGCTACATTGCATCAAAATGGTCTAAATATTTTATGAAGCATAAAATGAGCAATGAACTCTGTAACATTTCAACACTTGCTTACAATTCCAGAAATTACAAACTAAAGCACAGTGAGTCTTTAAATGGGGAGAGAGAGGAAGACAAGGAAAAAACAACCTAAGCCCATTGGTTAGTAGCTTTTACAAAGAATTCTGACTTGTTCTATAGATGAACAGACCCTAGAGGGTGATATTAAGAGGTTGCAAGGTGGCAGAAGAACCTCACATGAGAACAAAGCAAAGAAAAACAGATTTACTAGTTTAGGGAAGTTTTTGCATCATCAGATTGTAATTTCCTCAAGTTTTAGGATGCTGTATAACAGTGATGCCACAGGTCACTCTAGTGGTGATTTGGTGCAAAGTACACAACAGCATCCTTTGTACAACAAATCCATGCCATAAGCCATAGAGCTTCATGTTGCTTTCTTTGATCCCCATCAGTATGGTGGCTGAGACAGGACTACAAGCAGTGATTGATATAGTAAATTTGGTCCAAGCAGCACTTCATAAATGAGTTTTTTATTTTAGTCTACTTGAGAAGCATACTGAAGTGTAATTTTGGATCTGGTTTTCCCTTCTGATGAGTACTTTTGTTTCAGTAAGTGAATAAAGAAAACCACTCTGTGTCTGACATATCTAATACAGTCCCAAATTCCTATTTTTCATTGTGTGCTTCAGCCAAGTATTCCTCTAATCTCTGCAGCTCTGTGGTAAATTAGGATCCCATCATCCACCTGAGTCTCAATTACCAGTTCTGTTTCAATTATCCACAAAATTCTTTAGTCAAAATCACACCAAATGACTGCAGACAGTACCACCTGCCTAAATCTGGGTCTGGTAAGGACTTTTTCCTAACTATGCTTTTGACATTGTCTGCAGAAATTGATTATATGTAAAAAAACCCTGGACTTAGAAACATAGACTAAATTAATTTGGAAAAGGACATTGCCTAGTGCAACCTCCAGGTGAAAGAAGGGCAAACTTCAAAATTTGATCTAACTCTGAACTTAGACCATGGTTTTTGACTGCCCTGAAATGGTGACATTTTTTTTCCTTATACCTAATTGGATTCCCCCTTACTGCAACATGTGCATGCTGCCTCCAGTTCTTTTCTTGTTCACCTCTAAGAAGAATCTGCCTTTTAGTCTCTACATGCTCCCAGTAGGAAGCTGCAGACACCAAAAATGTTCCTCTTCTCCAGCCTGTACAACCCAGCTCTCAGCTGCTTGTCCCCCACCGTGGCCAGCTTGATGGCCGTTTGTTGGACTCCCTCCAATATATTGATGTCTGTCTTGTACCATAGACCCCAAAAGTGAGGAAAATGCTGGATATGAAGTCTGAGAAGGGCCGAGTGTAAGGAACTGTAAGCATAAAAAGAATGGCTGTCCACCAAAGAATCATAAAATTAGCCAGAAACAAATAGCCTTAAAAAAAGAAGGAAGCTTAAAGCTTTAGTTCTTCTACAGTTGTAAGAAACCACAACTTCCTTCCTTAAAGGAAGCAGAGAATGAAATTTCTGACCAGTAAAACAAAAATAAAAATAAATTCATTTAAAAAAAAATTTAAAATAAGTATTTACATCCAACACTGTGATTGTAAAACAGCTAGGAAAGGAGGATGAATGTGCAAAAAGAGCTACTGTTAATACATCAGGGGCTCAATTCCCGACTCCCACCGCTACGGTTGGTAATAACAGACCTTTCCTGGTTCTGCTTACCTGCAGGGCAGAGTCTATTTGCTGCAGAAATCCTGTTGTAGCCAATATTTCTGTTGACATCAGAAGACTGGTTTGGGTCTAGGTGAGTAAGGTGTCTCTCAGACTTCCTCCTGACTTGGTGTGTTGGAGCTGCAGTACAGCAAACTAGCCCATCCTTTCGGATATTTTCAAATTTCTGACTACTCTTTGCTTTGCAGTTGTGTGCAGATATGCACTGTGTACAGCCAGCAATTGGGATATGAATTATTCTCTGACAAAGACTATACTTTATATTTTATATATATTTTTTTTTCTTCACATTTTGGATTTCAATACAAACAAAACAGATAGGGACCAGTTAGGTCTGTAACAGGTTAAGAGGCTGCACTCTACTGTTCAAAAACGATACTGCGCAACAGTTCTAAAATCAATCTATTCTTGAGCGCTTCCTTTCTTTATGCAACTAAATTTGCATATCCTGCAGCTGAAAAAGGCATAATTAGTAATTTGTGATTAATTTAAGCGGGAGCAGCTATAAAAATCTTAGGTATTTACATAGTTCTCATAAATTAGAGTCACAAACTGTAATTTGTTAAATTGAAATTCTGCTAAAAGCTTGCATTTACATAGATGTTCAGATGTTAAAGTGTTGACATGCATTTTAAAATCAACACTGCTGGCACATTCATAATTCATGCCAATGAGCTGGAAGGTTTATTTGAGAAGTTATTTGGACAGTAAAATATGATGGGCAGTAAGAAACTGCAATTGTAAACACTCAGCCAATGAAAACATGTACCTTCTTTATTAAGAGTTGAAGATGTTTCTATGGAAGATCTGCATTCATGATCATTGCCAAAAATGGAGCTGCACTGATTGATGTAGTATACTACCTTGGGCTCCCATGGTCCTACTTCATATTTACTATTTGCAAGAAAAAAGATCAGGAAAAAGCTGCACAAACCTATCTGGACAAGTCAGCCCTTGGTACCTGGTGAAGGTTTGCAGATGAAGATGCCAAACAAGGTGTTCACTTCAAGAATGAAATAAAAAAAATGTAAAAAAGCCAAAACTGTTTCATTTTAAGATCTGTGTCAGTGCATCTGAATTCAAAATGGAAAGGTCATGTTAAGGTCTGGGAAAGCTCTTTTCTATAATGTTGCAACTGTCAGTGGTACTAATGCAAATAGTGAGATGGTTAATGGACTGAAAGAGAAACATCAATGCCAGGTCACCCATTATCTGACACAAGTCAGAACAGACCTACAGAGGCATAGCTAGCTTTATGTCTCCTAAAAACCCGTCATGTAATGTACTAAAAAATATTAATTAAATTTTACTTCTTAGTGATGAAAAAGCAAAGTTTTAGTGTTTTAAAATACTACTGTCAAGAGTGTCCTGGGTATATCAGTGATTTTATATTTGTTTTCAAATAACACCCTGTGTAACAAGATATGACTAATCTACGACTAAGTGGTTATGCATGCAAACATTTGTTTATATATAGAGAAGTAAGATACTATAGAGTTTCCTTCTAAAGGGTAGACATGATTCTTTAAGAGCAGAAATGGATAAAACAGTATTGAAATAAGCCTGCTGTATAGATATGCCAGCTGTGGCAAAAGACGGAAAAGTAAAATGTCCAGTCAGTGCTTAGTGATGGTGTCAGGTGGGATGTTTTTCCATAGATGGGAATACATTTCCATACATTCAGAAATCTCTAGGAAAACATTTTTTTCTGGCACTGCAATTTTACCTCCCAGAACTAGTGAAGCAACATCCGCTCTCTTGACTCAGCAGAGGATTTGAGCGGAGATGTCTAGATTCATCTCACTTGAAGTGCTGACATTAGGAACAGTGTTGCTCTTGATGCAGTGAAGGGTAAAGACAGACCACTCCAGCCCAGGTAAGATCTTACGTGGGCTGAAACTCCCTCTGAAAACATCTGGCTCCTTTCTCTCTCTCTCTCATTTGCAGAGAATCAACTCTTTTCCCATCCAGGTGCCTGAAGGTTGGTGAGAAGCATTGACACCATTGTACCTCAAAGAAAACCAGAAGTACAAACTCTTGCTCTATTTTCCAAAACTTAACTTCACGTTTTTTACTCCCCTTTGATCTTGTTCCTTGTTGAAAACTGCATACGCATATCACCATATACTCTAGCCTTTTACCTACAGATGTACAAATTTACATCTATCTTTCATTTTATTGGATTGTCCAACCCAAGCTTGATGACGTTCTGCTAACATTTCACCCATGTCCATGCCTATATCCAGAAGTAATCTTCCAACAGGACAATCTTCTCTTTCTTGGGTTCCCTTTCTGTCCAATCTCCCTGCCAGAGCCATTGCAACCCCTAGTAGTTGCACAGTGATCCATCCCTTGTTAAGTTAAATCCCTAGTGAATGCAATATGAGTTTGTGCCTGCCAAAAAGCACTGAAAAAGCTGTTTTCATTCTAGAGTCCCATCAATGTTGACTTGAATCTAATACCCTTTAGCATTAGATCACAGGTATGACCTAAAGCCATGCCTTGAGAACAGGCTGTAACAGTAAACTCCTAATGGGGCCCACAGTATGGGGAGAATATTATCTGACCAGCCAGAGACAACGAATGGTGCAGCCCGGTGTTTTGCACTGTGGTACTTACTATGGATTTAGATTATCCATAAGGTTTAACAGATGTATGTGACAGCAGTGAAGATGCTGATTGTAGGTGTTCATGTCAATGAAAACAAAAATTCAATAGAATGAAAAAAATTACATCAGATGTAATTTTCAAAGTAATAATTGTCTATTTTTATTTGATTTGATTTATGAGGTATTACATTTCTTTTCTTCCTCAGTATCACTTTACTTGAGATTGAGTCCCACAGTCTAGTCAACTGTAAGCTCCTTAGAGAACAGAAAATTACGTTATCAGTGCTTAATTTTTGTGCACAGCTTGCCACAGTGACTAGCTCTCCTTAGAAAGAAGCTGAGTTATTTGTTGCTGTGAAGCATGCTGCTGATAATAAGATTAGAGGTGATGCATGCTCATATTTTCACCATTACCAATAAAGCCTAACTCCCCTGTGTTTAACTCTTAAAGTCTTCACAGTGATCTGCTTTATAAAATACCAGGCACTCCGGAGTTTCCACAGAAGACAGTACTCAGCAGTTTTGAAAGCAGGTTTTGAAAACAGAATAGTCATAAAATCTAACATTCTTCATCCTGTTGGATCCATAAAACATATTTAGATGCCTACGTAAGTTTTTAGAGACTTTTTTATAGACAGCTGTATCTTAAAAGAAATTAACATTGTCTCTGGTTTTTCGTTTTGACACAATTAAATACTGTTATAATGGTCAAGGGTCATTTTAAAATTTCACGTATATATTTCTTGGGGGAGGCATAAGATTAATTGGCTGTTGTATCATTTGAGTTGTGAGGTTCCCATAATCAAAGCAGTATAAATTTGCCATCATTTTTGAGTTTTTTTCTTGCTACTTAAATACAATCGTCAAAACTGCTTGCCAGAGATTAAATACTGATAGGAAGTTTGCAAATGTTTTTTGTAAACAAATGAACATATAACATACAATATACAGTGACAAACTTTTTATTCAGTCTAAGAAACTTACAGTAGACCTATCACCTTAGGTGAAATAGTCAACATTCAATAAGAACTAAATAATATTTTATTTTCTTTCATTTTATTTGTTTGTTTGTTTGTTTATATTATTTGATTTTATTTTATGTGCCCATATATCATTGCATCATGCTGAAACAGTCTATATGGGGGACCATCAAATGCCTGTCAGTGATTACTGTGAGGAGGAGGTTAGTTGCATTTCTGTCATGAGTGGTTTAGGCTGAGGTGATCTAGGGAAGTGAGCAGGGTAGATAGAGGAAGAAATGGTCATGTGAAGTGCATGCCTTCTATCAATATATTTTAATAAAAGAAAACAGAACTACTTATGAGTACCAGGCTAATATATTTGGTATCTTAGATATAACCCTCTATATACCACAGAATCACAGAATCACAGAGTATTTATGGTTGGAAGGGACCTTTGAGATCATTGAGTCCAAACACAAAAAAACCAAACAAGAAAAAAAAATCCCGCCACACGCACACCACACCCACCCACAGACAGACACAAACCAACAATCTCAGGCACTAGAGAATGCCCTGAAGTGCCTTGTCTACACATTTCTTAAATACCTCCAGGTATGGTGACTCTACCACCTCCCTGGACAGGTTGTCCCAGTGCCTGACCACTCTCTCTGTAAAGGAATTCTTCCTAATATCTAATCTAAACCTCCCCTGCCCCAACTTCAGACCAGTTCCTCTGGTCCTGTCATTATTCCCTTGGGAGAAGAGGCCAACACCCACCTCTCTACAACCTCCTTTCAGGTAGTTG
>JAOXNO010000001.1:206806279-206830881 GCA_028565335.1 Limnodromus scolopaceus
GCCTGTTTACAAAGGCCTGCAGTGACAGGACGAGGGGCAATGGCTTTAAGTTGGGAAAGGGCAGATTTAGATTGGATTTTAGGAAAAAGTTCTTTACTATGAGGGTGGTGGAACACTGGAACGGGTTTCCCAGGGACGTGGTTGAGGCCCCTTCCCTGAAGATATTCAAGGTGAGGCTTGACGGGGCCCTGGGTAACCTGGTCTAGTTGGGGGTGTCCCTGCTGACTGTGGGGAGGCCGGATCAGATGACCATTGGAAGTCCCTTCCGGCCTGGACCATTTTATGATTCTATGATTCTATGACTTCCAGGGATGGGGTATCCACAACTTCTCTGGGCAACATGTTCCAGTGTCTCACCACCCTCATAGTGAAAAATTTCTTCCTGATATCTAATCTAAATATTCCCTCCTCCGGTTTGAAGCCATTACCCCTCTTTTTATCACTACATACTCTTGTTAAAAGTCCCTCTCCAGGTTTCTTGTAGGCCCTCTTCAGATACTGGAAGGCTCTGAAGAGACTCTTTGCTCCTCTGTAATGATAGGAAAAGGCAGATGGTTTCAGAGAGAAATTTATATTAATGTTTTAATCCCCAGCTGGTAAGAACTGGCACTTGCAGTTGGAGCTGGTGGCAAGGATTAGCATATAGGACCATACAGATGATTGCAAAAGTGTCTACAAAACATACTAATTTATATTCCCACCTGCTCTAAATCCATTTCACTATTGCACTGTCAATACCTATCTTTGCCTCTTGTTTCTGGCACAGATTATATTGACAGCCTCAATTCATATTCTTTTGCCACTGGTACATCTGATGAACAAGCACTGAATAAAATTGTGCTGTTTGTTTACAACAGGGATTTGACCATGGTGAATGTTCCAGAGGCATATCAGTCACCAGGACCTGATTTTCTTAAGCAAACCAACTCTTTGGAAATCTTAATTTGGAAATCTTGATTCTACTCAGTTTACAGGACACACTTGTAAATAGAAGACTAGGGGAATTATCTGGACAGTGTCCCAGAGTATAACACATTTGTCCATGTCCCAGAGTATAACTCAGAAGCAGATAAAGTGAAAAACTACCAATTTTCAAAAATGCTTAAATTCTGAAGTGTGGTAGACACTGTCTAGTGTTTTCAAGGATATTTTAACACATTTTTAGATACTTGAAGTTTCCAAAAGGTTTAGTCCAGCAAAGGATTTCTCAAAGCACCTTGCCAAGAATTATTACCATCAGGTCTCTCATAAAACATAGATGTTATCTGTTTCCTTTCCAGGGCAATGATAATGTTGCCCCCTCTGCCCTCAGGTTGTTCAACCAGAACACAAGAACTGTGGGTTCAACCAGGCACAGTCTCCAGGCACTTAAAAACAGTTTGTAGGAGAATTCATGAAACAGCAAACCAGAGATTTGGCTTAGAGCAGGGAAGCTTCCGTTCCTTCCTGCTGAAGTTTTGCTTCTGAGCAGAAGGGAATGAAGAATTCAAGTGGCCAGAAAAATACAGGGAGAGGTAATCAGCAGTTGAATAGTTATAAAAGTCTCTTGAGTTCAGGTGTTTTTGAGAGCCTGCTTCTGTTCCTAGGACTGTTTGAATTTTTCTGTTAAATTGAAGTTATCTGGGGAGCAAGGAAGAGAAGTACTGACTAAGACCCATCATATATTTAGCCAGAAGAATTTTCTCCAATTTACGAGTTAAAGTAGAATCCACGCCACAGATAAATAACTGAGCTTTTGTGAGATTATATGACTAAAATAAGTCTTTTGTGGATATACCTGGTGAAATGCACTAAAGATGTGGTGTCAGCATCTAATAAAGGCAAAGAAAAACACTTAAACTGTGTCTGGTTCAAGAACTAAATTAAATTTTTGAAAGCTCTGTAGGGCAGTGGAGGTTCTTAAGAGTGGTAGAGGTTCATAAGGGTAGATGCAACAGTTTTCAGAGTAAGGTTTATGCACGGATACTAGCACACTTAATTTATACAACCTACTTGCAAATCTAAATCAAGCAGCTTGCTTGGTCCCTAACTAGAAACCTCTAGATATGACTCAGTCTGCCTATTCAGGATGCCATATCTTACATATTGGTCACAGTCATCATATCCTCCCTCTCTATGGGTTTGGGGCTTTTTAATTATCATTATTTTTTAAATAACAATGAAAAATAATCTGGTCTGGTCTGTCCCTAGATTTAATTAATGCTGACATCCCCCATCCCTGAATAGCCATTCCTCTAAAATTGTCCGAGCCCTGCCAAAACTCCAGCTCTCTGCATAGTTCTTCTTGCTCTTGGGAGCATTAGAAAATCTCTCCCTAATTGGTCATAGCTTGTCTTTTAAAGGTCATACTCATGATTCTTCTTATTCACTTGAGAGCAATTCTTTTAAAGGGCAGGCCTGGGTGCAGATTTATAATCATGTTCCTATATTGTTGTTGGATGGAAAGCAAGAAAAAATATAAGCAATCCTATAGGGAAGTCAGCTGTCATAAGATTTCCAATCCATAAGACTCAACTGGGTTCCAGCAAGTTTTTCAGAAAAGGAACCAACCCTTTTTGTCCATGTTGTGAAACTTTGGATACATATGTCTAGGCACATGAATTTACTTTTATAAAAGTGATATTACATCCCAGAACTGACTTCTTACCTGTCAATCAAGAAGTTCTTTTAATAATATTTGAAAATACTAAAGGGCATTTATTTATCCTTTGAAAGAAGTAATTTAGGTCTCAGCAGGTAATTTGAATATGTCACTAGTTTAACTAAGCAAGGATTAGCAAATTAAAAGGTAATTAGGGTTTTTTTGCATAATTTGTCAAAATTATATGCTTTATGTGAGTGACAGGTGGGTGGCAAAGCTTTTAATACAAAGTGTATTCCAAAAGTTTCTCTGACTTTTTAGGGACTTCAGTGGAAAACTATTTATTTCATTATTTTATTTTAGTGAATTGGGGTCTATCACAAACTCCTGGTTCATGTAGAGAAATTAGACAATAGTTTATAGTGTTTGTCCAGACTGCAAGACTACTTTTTATTTTTTTTGTCATAAACTCTGCGAGCACTTTAGGATCCTATCCAGAAAAGCTTAGAGTCTCATCAGGCTAGACAGCTTATCAGACAAACAACAAAAGAAATGCAATTACCATTTTACTAGTGGAAAACCATAGCCCAGAGGGATTATGTGTCTTGTTCAAAGTCATGTAACAAAAACCAGGAGATGGAACCGGATTTTCTGTGTCTCAGAGCAGCTCCTTCACTGCAGTTGATGCCTTTAGAATCACGTCAGACTGGCTTTCTCCCACTCACTGTAACACATTCAGGTTCATGCTGCATTCAAAATTATGCAAAGAGTTGAACAAGTGCGTGCAGTATTAAGATATACATTTATAATTTTTAATATTAATCCCATGGAATGCCAATATAATGGAGTATCAGAGAAATGTTTTGGTAAAACTTACATGAATTGTCTATATTTCGTCACCCTTCATAGAAAGTTCTTCATCTCATAGATGTGTGTCTTCTATTTAATATGCTGACATGAGATACTGTAAAAAGGTGTGAGACAGCCAAAAGGAGAAGGTTCCTCAATCCTGTTAGTCATGAAGCCTTAGAGCATTTCCTACTTTGTATAACAACATAATGCAGGGTACTTCCACAGAGGCCTCTTAAATTTGACTAATGAACTGCCACACACATGAACTTGCAGCATTAACAGTATCTACTCACTAGTCAGCAGAGCCACCGGGAAATTAAGATATACTTGGAATCAGGGTACTTAAAACATCAAAAGTTGAATGCATTGCAAAGTGCTCCAGGGAGGCGTCTTTAGCATATTCAGTTTTTAGTACACTCTGAAACGTTTATCGTTAACAGTAGTGTGTCTACTGAATACTTGCATGGCATCATTTTGAGAGCATGGTGAGGAACCCCTGTTGCTTTTGCAGCCACAAAGCTTGTACAGAATACAGGGAGAGTCAGCTTGGACTCATGGCTTGATCCAAAATGCATCTGGGGTCAAATGAGCATGTACTGATTTTAGCTGCGTCCTGTGATGAAAAGAACAAGGGACTACTTGACAGAAATAACTCTGAACATTACAGATTTCAGCATGGGGAGAAGTACAAGGATAATGCTGATAGCTCGATTCCTTGTTTTGCTGGCGTCATGTTTCCACTAGGAAGGGATGCTGCATCAATTTAACTCAACTTCTACAAATAACACAGCTGATAAAAAAATGGCAAAATAGTTTCAACACTTTTCATGGCTAGTAACCACAAGCAACATCCTGGGAGCTGGCCATCGGGTTGGGTATGGGAGTGGGAAGACACCAGCCACAGGTACTGTATGTTCACACTGTGGTCCAGCCAGCAGCTGTAGCAGGGAGGTATTCCTACCTGTTTTAAACTGGTAAAAATAAAACAATTTAAAAAAATATACACTATATTATTTTTTATTACCTGAGCTACACTTGCTAATCCAGGAAGCCACCTTTGACCCTAAATATCAGTGCAGAATAAATAACTTAGACTCATACACAGGTTTTGGCTGATCGAAGTATGAGGAGGTTCCAAGAAGTGTTTGCGATGTGGATGTAGGGTATCATGAAAATGCCTTGTCTATGGCTAGAAGTAAGACATATCTCCCAAAATAGCTCTTCACTTGTTAAGGGTTCCACTGAGGCTTGAAGGATGACAGAATGCCATTATAAATAAGCTGTTGTCTGCTCAGCTTTGGATAACAAATTCAGGTGCTACAATGCTTTGCCTTTTGCAATACATCATTTTCTTAAAGTGTGCAGTGTTTTAGGCAAAACTCCTCTCAGGTACTAAAAAATCACAGGAGGACAATTAGCAGAAGTAGGACGATTGTATCTGACAGTTCTATAATAATACAAACCCTATTGGGTTGCCCAAAATAATAGTGACAAGTAAACAAGAGCCATAGTTTATGTTTGGTCTTTTGTCCATAATTTAAAGGATAACTTACCTCTCCTGCTGTGTGATAACACAATTAATTATATTTTACCACAGGTGTCTATTTTAAGCGTTGGAAAGGAATAAGGAAGTTGTGATTGGAGATGGAGAAAAAATGTTTGTTATAAAGAGCACCAGAGACAGTGATGCCGTGTGGCTCCTTGTGCAAGAAGTGGTAGTGTGGCCACTTTCTAGCAGATCACCAGTTCTCACTTAGGTAAACATCAGCTACCTCTGTGTCTGGCAGTTGACCCTTAGCGCAGCTTCATTGTTCATATACTGGCAGCTACATCACCAGTTGTAACAATTAAAAGGAACTGGAAAGTGTTTTAAATTCACATATGGGAAGATATGTTTACAACTGGTGAAGGGCAGCCAGTCCATGGGCATTGTAGCATTAGTTTATAAATATATTGGAAGGACAGAGCAGCTTATATACTTTGAGGAGTGCACACATTTGAAAAAAGAAAAAAACCACAGACTTTACAGTCAAATTAGATACATAACTTGGACTGATTGAGAATTAGTACAGAGACCTCTTGGGACCGAAATCCCAAGAATATATAAGAATACTTCATTACCAGGATCGAAAAAGTTCTTGTAAAATGGTAAGAGACTAAGAAATGTTCGAGTTGTGAGGACAAAAAACACAATAAAAATAGAAGACTTCAATTATCCTCAGTAACTGTAGAAATGTCACATTACAGTGTGATGGTGAAACTCCACCTTAAGTGCCTTCCTCATGGATCAAGTAGTTAAGGATACCAAAAGGAAGAAGCTGCTCTTGACTTGATCCCGGAGAGAAAAAAGGAGCTAATTTAAAATTTTATTATTAAAGAAAATCTCTGTTGCAGTGTGTTTAAAATGTTTAGAGTTAACAATGCTCATAAGTGAATCAAGAACCAAAGTTTACTACAAGAACTCTTAGTTACAAAAAGGGTGACTAGTGCATAGGCTTGTTAGAAAGGAACGAAGAGCTGAAAGGCTTAAATGTTTGCAGGTGGTGTAGAGATTAAGGACATCATTGTAGGCACTCTAATCAAGTACATGTCAGTCAGAAAGTTCCACAGCAATCAGAAAACATTATAGAAAGACCAGGAAAGGAAAAAAAAAACCCACACAAATAACCAAAAAACACAAAGGGAATAAGATGGGACAGGAGGATAAAGGAAGCTATTAAAAATTCAACATTCCTTAAGAGAGCTATGCTTATGTTCAACCAAGAAAAACAGAAAGGGACACAATTATAAGTGGGGAAAACATACTAGGCAGGCCAAAACAACTCTGAAAAAGAACTTGCTAAAGGCATAAAATGTAATGTGATTTGGTTGGTTGGGGTTTTTTTTCTTTTCAAACACACCCAGAGACGAAATTTTTCCTACTGGCTGGTAGAGTCAAAATGCATTTAAGAATCACACATCATCAAAGAAGCACACATTGTTTGGAAGTATAATACTGATCACAGCTAGTGGATAACTCTAAATATGATCAATACTGAGTAACAGGAAACAGAGCTAAGCCAAAGACAGGCATGTGTCACAAGCCACTTGCAGGTCTCTGAAGGTACTTAGAGGCACGTTGCTAAAAAGGGGCAATTGCTACTGTTTGTCTCGATGGCCAAAGGCTTTTGTTAAATCTCCCATTAATGACTCCTATAGAAACTAAGCTTCTGTAGAACAGGAATACATTTATCTTCTAAATTATTATGAATAGGTGAAAACATAGAAAACACAGTTTAGGAATAGATTATCAGTTTTGAGAATGTAGGGAAAATTACCACTAGAGTCACACGGGGACTAAAGACCGTTACTTGTGCTAGTAACTTATAACGCTTGACACCTTCATAAATACCTAGGAAACAAGGTAATAATGAGGTAATAAAGCTGATGATCAAACTAAGCCATTTAGAGCAATAAAACTGAAAAACTCATTGAGAAGGACTGCAGAAAAATCTCATGATACTGAGAGTGTCATTCATCTGACCAAATCTGTGCATCTGCGGTCCATGGAAGTCTTTGCTCTCTTTTTGCAGTCAGTGGAAAGAAGTAGGTACTTTTATGCAGTGACTCACCTCACTGTAATCCAGGGTTTGATAAATCATCCCTTAAATATGCCAGTTTGTCTCCATTGATTAAAAAGAGAGCCAAAGGCAAAGAGTTCAGATGTCACCAGATGAATCTCACCTTGAAAGACTTGGACATAAAATGTCAGATGAAATTTGGTATGACTTTTACAAAGAGGGTTATGGGATAAACAATCCTAACTTTGCATACAAAATATGGAGTATCAACTAATTACTACTGCTCAAGAAAGAGATCTTAAAATTATAGTCCACAATTCCATGAAATGCCATTTCAGCACTCAAAAGCAGTGAAAACCAAATCAGACATCAATAAGTAGTAAAGGATAGAGAACACAGCAGAAATCACTATGCCACTGTGTAACCTCAGCAGCTTGAATATTGTATTTGTTTGTGGTCCTTTCTTTCCAAGAAGTGTATATTAGAAATAGAAAATATTCAGAGAAGATGACAGAGATGATCACGGCTACAGAATGAGATCGGGAGTCTCTGGACTAAAAAGAAAGGGTGCAGGGGACTGTAATCATAGCCTATGAAATAAAGAGTAACATCAAAAAAGAGAAAAAGCAGTAAGCATTCACTATATTACTTTTTTTACTACGTGGCCAGTTATATTAAATTAAATTACTAGAATGAAAGTGTAGCAGAAACAAAAGCAACAGCTTTTCCACATGTCTGGAGTTAAGATGGGGAGCCTGTTGCTGTAGAAGACTGTGGACTTTGAACATTTCTATCAATTCAAATAGCAATTTGAAAAATTAATGGGGAAAAAAAAAGGGTGCCACAAGTGCCACTAAAAACAAAAATGCACTTCTTAATCTTGCCCCAGAAGTCTGTAAGATGCAGAATTCAGTTTGCTGGGAGGACACAGTAGAGGAATTGTACCTGTTTTTTTCCCTGTTAATATATTTAGTAATTTTTTCTAGGCCACTGCCATAGACAGTGCACTGGAACTAAATGAACTATAGTCTGACCTACTAGACCCGTTCTCACATTCTAATGTAAACCATTTGACTTGTTATTTGCTGTTACACTTTCCAAGGGAGATATAGGTCCCTTAAACCTATTAACAGGGACTTGCCTTTTATAGTTATTTTTCCATAAACTGAGCTGCAATAGGGCAATGACTTGGTATTAAGATTAATTCTGTCAGTAGTATGGATGCTGTATATAACCAAAGGTGAAAAATGAGATGGTTGTAAGAGTGTTGCATTTATAAATTTTAGCAGAGGAAAAAGAAGCAGTGTCCATTATGTATTCCAAGATCCAAAACTTTTGATTAAATCTACTCGAGAAATATTTTTACTTCATCTATTCCTACTGAAATCCAAGGGTTCTGAAAGAACACAGCACCTGGCAAGATCACGCTAGAAGATAAGTTACCACAGGCATGGGTTCACTTGTGCTTTGATTGAGAGGGATTTAAAGAGGAATTCTGCTCTCATGTGAGCACTTAATGAATTCTGTAGATCCCATGAGGTTTACTATAGCTGTAGAGGTTAATATCATATCGCTTGCTAGAAGTGTTTTCGTGTACTTCACATCACTGACTAACTCCACGATCAGATGTTCCCATTTCCTAGAACATTTCTTTACTGGCCAGACAAGAAATCACATACTAAGGTGTGTTTCCTTGCTGCTCTACTCCTGGCAGGGGGGGTTGGATGGAGATAAATCCCCATCTCTCCTGCTGCTAGAGATTGTATTACCCACAGATTGACAGAAATCTGTACAGAGCCCCCAGAAGTGATATGCACTTACAAGTGACCCTCATCAAATGTAGGGCAGCAGTCAGACATCGCCATGTTCTTGCCATGGAGGGAGAAATACTAATGGGTTGAGTTATCAACTCAGTCAGCAAAGAGCATTCAACAGATGAAGAGAAGCAGAAGGGAGCAGATAAAGGGAGGGAACCTTTATTCTGTTTATTGAACACTGTGCTTCCTCCAGAGTTACAGCAACATTTTTTCATTTTAATTTTTTTCCATTTGAGTTTGATCACAACCCATGCAGATGTTGTTTCATGCTTCAGGTGTTTAAACCGACTAATTTTAAGGGTGTCCATGGGGCATGCATCTTTTAGCACTCTGAGCAGCTTTTCACACTTCTGCTCTCTCTAGGCTTCGGGAAATATTGCTTTACACTTGAAGACGCTTTTGTTAAGTGGCCTGGAAGCAGGAATTCTGTCTTCTTATTTTAGCAAATTTAGAGTTAAGCTGAAAATAAGGAAGCTTTGAGAAAGTCAGTTTTGCCTATTTTAGAAACATATCAAATATTTCTTCTCTGGTTAGTTAACATGAACTACATGGACAACTCACAATTGAACTGTATATGTTAAAAGCCTTTTCAGCAAACTGCATTTATAGAAGCAATTACCTTAGTGAAAGGCAAGAAAAAAAAAAAGCATTATCAGGACACAATCAGAAAGAACTAAGATTCCTACACTGAAACAAAACAGAGTTGTACTAAATTTTCTAAGCACATGAAAGAATCCAAACAAATTTCAGTGGTTGTCTTAACTAAAAATAATATATGCCATAGCTGTAATAATTATACATATAGAAAATAGTCCAGAGGAAATCTCAAGGGGGAGGAGATAATCAATTTGATGTCAGAAAATGACTGATATATGGTGGGAGGCTGAACTCACAGTGACTTAAACAGCAACTCTGAAGTTGAGAGTTAATCTGCGGGTATTGAACTTGCAGGACATATCGTTTATATATAAATCCAATCTATCACAGGAATAAAGGATAAACAATTTAAAAGTTAACAGCTGCTGGTGAGAAAGAGAAGGTGGAATCAGTCTTTGATTTCCCTTTTCAGTCTTAAATTTCTGTGTGCTTCTACTTGGGAAATTCACTTACACCAAACCTTCAAAATAAGCAGGCACTTCTGCTCTGGGTTCCAGTTTTAGTCATGCAGAGCCTGATTTTCAGGCTTGTGGCCTCTGCTGTTGTCATTGATTTCATGGCCTGTGGAGTTGATGACCCATATTATTGATTCAAATCTCACTATTCCTAACAACTATTTACACCTCCTGAAGGATTGCTTAAGAGTCCATCAATTCCCAGCAAAATTATTTTTAACTGCTTAGCATCGTAGCGCTAGATAATCTGCAGGACAGCCAATCCAGTCCTTTGTACTGAGTAGGAAGAAGTATATAAAAAGTATATAAAAAACCTCTCGACAATTAATTCCTCTCTTTAACAGAAAAACTTTATTTAATAGTGGATTTAAACTATTCTCACTTTTCTTTACTTTTCAGGAAAAAAAGAAACACGATTCACTTCAGTGTTTCCCTTTAGGTCATGTTTTCTGGTCTGCTGATCATTGGTGCTTTCCTCTGCCTTATCTATTAATTGTTTACAGCTGTGTAAAGGTATGTTCCCCAACATTTGACACAGTGTTCAAGTGCCAACTGAAGCAGAATAATTACTTTAGACCTCTCTGACATTTCTATAATTTTATTCTTAAATATAGTTCAGCTTATTTGCAAAGATATCCCGTTATATAAAAGCAGAATAATTACCTTTGATCTCTTGACATTTCTGTTAATATATTCGTATCTACAATTCACCTTTTTTACAATGATATCACATTAAAGTAATCTATAACAATATTTTAGGTTGGATGAGGAATTTTGAACTGGATTTCTGGGGATTTCTGTTTATCATGCTTTTTTTTATCACCAGAGAATGGTCTCAGAAGAGACATATTTAAATCTTTTAGGATGAAACTCACTTGGAAGCTGTGCCCAGAAGCACATGGGAGCACCCAGTGTGACAACTGAGGTTGGTGGCAGAATGGAGAACTGAACACAAATACCCCAAATCATAAGCCACTAGCTCATTTTTCCCTCTGTCACATTAGTAAAGGGAACTTTGTGGGGTGTTTTTTCTTCCAAATGCTGTCAGTTTAAATCAAGTAGGTACATGCCAACCTAATGAACATAGGTTTTTCCTATTACTTATATAGTACGTTTTCTCAATGTTGAGAACTTCCCTTCCCACCGACCCCCATTACTGTATTACATTATTAGTAATTTTTCATTATTGAATTAGTAATGAAAATGGACTTTCTGTGTCAGGAGACCAAGATTCAGCATCCACAAGTGTTATTTCAAATAATATTTTAGTCGAGAATCTTCCATATACATGCAGTAGTTGTACTGGACCAATTTTTATTAGTCAGGTAGCATTAGGCTATTGCAACAGTAATCTGATTTTACAATATAACATAAGCTGGAGGAAAAGAAACATTAAGTGCTATTTGTCAAGAAGAGTGATCTTTATTAGATCTGACCTTTCTCTAAGCCAACAAAATAAAAAGGTAAGTGTCATTTTTATACTTGCAAAGATTAGTTTTGCTTACAGTAAGCAAAAGATGAGTCTCTCAGGGGGACTTAAAATTCTCATTGGAAATAACTGAATCTTATTACCCAGCATGCACTACAAAGCTTTTAGGATTTGCCCCAATCAACTATTAAAAGCCTGTTCCTACTCAGAGTGCTACCTTTCTAACTTCTGCTGCTACACAGTATAGTACGAGTGAATTGACCTCTTATGAAGACTTAAAGAACCATGTAATTAACATTTTCTATGTACAGAGTTAAGACTTAATGAAACTGTGAGGTTAAATGTCAATACGGCCTCTGCAAGCATTTTTTCATATTGCCGTTCTTGGCTTTCAGATGTTAATGATACACTTTCTGTGCCCGTTTTGTTGTTTTGTTTTGTATGGCTCTGAAAAGCGACAAACTGTGTTGGAGATTATTTTATGATCCTGATCCAAAATCTATCAAAGTGGATGTAAAAGTATTGTACTTGAGGTTGCATGGTTTTCACATCTCTAATTCTGCACAGTTTCACTTTAACATGCAGGGCAGATCTGAGTAAGACTTCTAGATGGTCATCAAAATCTTTTTGCAAGACCAGCAGTTGATCTGCACACCTCTGAACCGAAGTGATCACCCTAGAAATAAGCATGGCTAGATAGCAATTTCATTGGTGGTTGAAAAGTCTTATTAAAGGAATGAGTAAGTATTGTTTTCCCTGTATCTTAGTGACACCTGAAGTTCAGAGAAGAGACTCTCCCATTTCTAACTTCATTTTTTTCCGTTTACAATTCAAGATCTTCCACTGATTGTAGGATTTTTAGGTAAAAATGGGTCTTACATATCTACCCAAGCACTCCGAATTCAACTAGGAACAAGTTGCAGTACATCAGACACTGCAAGAGTTTCTTCCTCTTGTGTACCACAAAAGCTGAATGTATTTCTTGATTGAATCAGACCCATAAATATTAGCTCCTAAATTGCAGCTACTATTGTGTATCGGTGTCATACCAAATTAATAAACTCCTAGCACCCAGATTGTAATCTGCCTAAATTGACATGCACTGTGTTTAATAGATAATTAATTCTAATTAAGACAATTAAGAAAGATCATGTTTCTAGGGCAATTTTGCATTTACTTTTTTGAACATCATTGACTAATACATTTAAAGCAATTCTGAAATCCATATGTAACTGAATGAGCTCTGGAATTTATGAGAGCCACACTCCTACCTTATCAGCTGGTTCACCTCATACATTTTATGATATATACCAGTGATTTTCATTCGCATCTTACTGAAACCCCCCCCTTATGCTGCAAAGCTTGTCAGACCAGAGCCAAAACCAGTTTTTCATATACATCAGGACAGCAATTGAAAGTGTATATATCACTCAGGAGCTGTGAGTTGCTATAAGGAAATATTTAAAGCCAGCTAGGAGGCAACAGGCTATAGACCAGAAAGTGCAGCCTAGACAATAATCTGCTGAGTCCTGAGTCCTCTTGACTTGAAGAATAAAGTGACCTTCTGAAAAAGAAAAAAAAAAAAAGAAAGAAGAAAAAAAAAAAGGAAGCAGATTTCTGAGCTAGAAAGAAAATCTTAAATTGCATGGAAATTGTGCTTCAAAAATTGTCTAGCCCATGGTGCCACAACACATGAAAAGGCCAATTGCTTCTAAATCTATCCTTTCAAGTTTTCAGGGAAAATGTCTTTTATTATAACCAGCAGTGGAGAAGTGCTTTTGGGAAGCTTTACAATACCAGTAGTCACACACCTGTCTCCAGCACACGATTCGGGTCCCAGCAGACAATTATAAAGGATTAGGTAATGTTGTAAATTATAACTAACACATTGCTCATGGGCTCCTGGAAGCTGCAGCAAATTATTCCTAAGTTAGAAGACCTTGGATATCCAGCCCTGTGTATGAAGCAAAATGTAACTGCATCACTTAAGAAGGATCCTATGAAAAATATCCAACTATGCCCTTATTTCTCTGTCTTTCAGAAATGTGTACCTCCAATTTGCAGCTTAACGCCTTCTTCTAACATTGAATTTGTTATATTTAATTGTTTGGCTAGTAATTATATATTACCTGTCCATTTCTCTCTCTTCTATACCAATAATCATGGCAATGGGGAGAGCTAGAGATTATTAAGGACACAGTCCTTCATTAATCTGATATTTTAGGCCAAAAACTAGGGATATCTTACAGTGCTACATGAAGGAGCTGATCAAGACTTCAGCTGCATTAGTATAAAATACTGAGTCTAATTAATAATTGGAGAATTCTTTTCTGTTCTTTGCTTACTCCATTCCCTAAGGCTGAGGTGTGGCTTTTACTTTCAGTCTGATTTCATTCAGTCAGAACTTAAATACCATGCCCAACTGACAATGGTGATGTTAGAAATTCTGAGTTAAGGGGCATCTGTTAACTTTCACAACAAAATGAAAGAAGGGGCAGTTACACAAAAATTAAAAGAGTGTTCTTCAGGCAAAGATGAATGTTGTATCTTTAGATGCAATGTAAAGAGAATTTCTCAATAGCAGCAGAAGGGAGATTCTGAATTTCTGGAAGCTTTTGGGTTTGCTTAGTTTTGATTTGTTTTGTTTTAAGCAAGCAAAAAGTGCTTGTAGTAGAGACACAATTTAAAGATTTTTTTTAAAGTTGAAATGAAACAAAAATCTTACTCAAGCATTTCTGTCTTTTGCACCCTCTCAGAAGAGACATGGGAATATTATTTAATCCGATAGCAGTTAAGAAAAATGTATGAACAGAAAAATCCTACAAATATACAATTTGTACACATAGGCACAGTATTTATAGACAACCTAAGCTCAGACAGCAGAGCAGACTCAGAGCCAGGCCAGATATAACAAGTGCAATGAATATGGTGAATATGAACTATAAATGACTAATAAATCTGCTGCAAGTCAACTTAAAAACCCGTCCTGATATGAGTGCAGTCAAAGAAGCTCCCAAGAGGGACTATACTTAGTCTGGCCCTTTTGCATTCCCATGTGCCTACTGAAGATTTGAACTTTTATGTAAATTTTTCCATGAACTCTTCAAATTGTTCACCCATAAAACAAACTTTATTCTCAGAACCATTTTGCTTTGGGATCTCACTGCATCAACACAAGCAAAGGACTGTTATTGTTTTTCTGTGCTCCTGAAGGAAAACT
This sequence comes from Limnodromus scolopaceus, assembly GCA_028565335.1. Lineage (NCBI taxonomy): Eukaryota > Metazoa > Chordata > Aves > Charadriiformes > Scolopacidae > Limnodromus > Limnodromus scolopaceus. Next base: position 206,820,851 of record JAOXNO010000001.1, read on the forward strand.
GTTGTATAATATTGTGCCTTATTCTCTTTATTAATTTAATGGAAATCTCCAAGATCTTCTTTAAAATGTCACTAATTCCTGATTAGAATATGAATTATAAATGACTAATAAATCTGCTGGAAGTTAACTTAAAAAACCATCCTGATATGAGGATCCCAGAAGAAAAACAAGAAAGCCAGGCAGGGAAAAATTATACCAAACATTATCTCTGACAGAGCAATTTTCATCTCTACATGTGAAAATGCATTACAAAGGAAGTTAATTATCATTATTACCACTTTCCTTTCAGATTGGTAAGCTTAGTCAGAAGGAGATTATATAACTCAACAGAGATCCAAGCTGAAAAATGAGGCAGAGAACCTGTATCTTTCTGAATACTTGCCCGTTTGTTTGTAAACCAGCCAACCTTGAAATAACAGAAAAAGATTTAAGGCAATGGAAATGTAGCAATCAGCACATCACAGCAAACATGTCAAAATATGCCCAAAGTTGCCACCTTTGGTTAGACCTCTCCCTTTTTTCCTAGGTCAGAAGTGCCAGCTGAAAGAGGAGGACATAAGGGCCAGATAATTTAATCCATTAAATTATACTTGGACCAGCTTTTGATAAAACTGGGCAGATAACATTCAGCAGTGGCATAAGAAGACCTGGTCTGGGAATAAAAAATTCCTGTGATGTGATAAGAGTATATTACTTATTTTCTTTGTATTATGTATAGCTTTCCTTTTTATTCATTTTTTAATGTGGAAAACATTCTTGATTATAATTTTAAATCCGTTGCTGCATATTTCTAATTTCATCTGTACAATTGCATGGTGTAGAGTACCTTAGAAGATCAAAAGCTACATAAAAAAGGATAGAAGAAACCTATTGGCTTTTTTCCTGCAAGTTCAGCAGTAATACCTTTTCTTGATGCTGTTCTTTAGACAAAAGAATTGTTTCTTCTGAGATTAATAGCACCCAATAACACAAACCCACAGGTACAGGTGATATTGGAAACTGCAGACTCCAAAAACATCCTGATTCTATGCGTTTAGATTGCCTTCTTTAGTTTTAACTGCCTTGTGTAGATTGTGAATTGTTCATAGCCTAGTTACAAAGGCAGCTTTCCTTCTGCAAAGGCATAAAATGCTACAGTCTTCAATCTAAAAACTCTCAGAAACCATTCAGCAAGAACTGTGATAACAGGTTTTTTTTTTCCATAAAACTGATTTCAATAAAAATTTTACAATTAAACATCAACTTGCAAGTAGATGTCTGTGTGGGTCTGCCTGTGAGTAGAGAGGCACCATGGAACAGAGTTTCATTAAACACAATTTCCTCTCTTACTAGATCTCTTTAGAAGAAATCTCTAGCTTCACTTCGTGTCCCTTTCTGAGGGACTTGGCTCTCTAGCTTTCTTTCCTTCTTTCTCTGGTTTCCTTCCTCTTCCATTTCTCCTGTATTTCCTATCTTTTTTGTCCCACTATTTTCCCCTCCTCTCATTCATCCCATTGATGTTATTTTTTATTAACCTCATACCACATGGACTGTCAGATAGCATGTTACCACTAATGCCTCTTGATAATAGTCATATTAGCAAAACAGTAACAATATTCTGGTCTTCATCATCTGTAAAAACTTTTGTAAAAAAAAAAAAAAAAATCATGTTCTGAGGGAATCAAAGTGCTCTGCAAACTTTGATTGTCATTGCTTGTGTTCTCTGATATTTATGTCTGCTGATACTAATAATAGTTGTAAATAACACAAAATACCATTGCAGATTCAGATCTTGGTATGATCCTGGAATTGTTCACTGTGTGAGCATGAATTTTTCATCTTCTTGTTAACACCATGGATACCACTTGGGCTCCTGGTCTCACTGAACTCTTCTAATCCAGGCGTTTTTTGAAGTAATGAAAACTTGTCAAAATACTCACATTAGCTGATGACAAGAAGCAGAACAGCTCAAGTTCACATCACATCAGCTGAAGACCCAGCTGCTTTTATCATCAAACTAAAACTAAGGTTTACTTGATCCTCTGATAACAACATTTATAAGCTCCTTAAACATTCTGAGGTGTACAACGAAGTATGATTTTGTGAAAGGCACTTTTCAAATTGTGGTTAACTCTATGAATCAAGCAGCTTATGACAGATACAGTAACAACCTCTGGTTATTAATAAACTATTCTTGTGAGCAAGGACTTTGATTCGAAAGCCTTATTACTGGGAGAAACATCAAGTCCTGAGAGCAACTCAGGTTTCAGAAACAATTACAACAAAAAATAAGAGTCTCTAAAAGACACCTTATTCAAGAATTATGAAGAAGAAGCTCATAACTTTCATTTTCTTTCTCTGCCTTGACCCAGGTATATACAAGTTCAGTGCTTTGCTCTCTGATGGTGTAAGCAGTTAACATTTCAAGAATAACCTGTGAAATTGGTGGACTCCTGCAGCCTGCCTACCAGCATCTCCTATAGGTCATCCAAAATGAGAGGAATTTTGAGGGTTTTTTTAATAAAGTTTTATTCTGGAGCTCTTCAAAGACCAAATTTGGAAAAAAAAGCCCTACTTATATATAAAAAAAAGGCCATGTCATTCATCAATTTAACATTGGGGAAGTTTTAAGTTGGGATGAAATTATACCTTCTTATCTATACCTTTTATATATATACACCTTGAAATGGTACCTACACACTTCTTCTTTCCCATCTTTTTCCATGGTTATGATCCTGTTTAGGTTTTTTGTTTGGCTCTTTATTTTTACATATCAGCCCTAGTTTTCATCATGTTGACTAACACAACAGTTCTCTGCCTGTGAGGTAAGCAGTACTGAAGTTTGGTTGTAAGATGGAGTGAAGGTGGAGATTCCAGCTCCTGTAACCCTAAGAGGTTTCCTTCACTGATACTTTGACTTTGCACCAAAGCTAATTGCTTTTCCAGTGCTGCCTCTTGGTCGTGTTCCCATCTAAATAATGCAGTACTATAAAAATAGGCTGCACTGGGGAGAAATATTGGAAACACCTTCACCAAGATATTTTATTGAAAAGTAGCTTCTCGTGTAGTCTAGCTGCCACCAGCTAACGTTTGTGGAGCATATATCTATCTGCTGTAATGAAGGGAGCACACATAGCAACAGAAGAACAGTGACATGGTACTGAAGAATTTGGGACAAAAGTGGATGTTTGTTTTTAAGAAGCAAGGTAACCACTTGAAGGATATCTAAGTTAATTAAATGTACCATGTGGGGGAAAAACTAACCACAAGGAAAATCATATGGATAATTATAAATTAGATTCAAATACTAATTATAGTAACAGTAGTTCACTTAAAATTCACGATCAATTTTATTGAGCCTATGTGAAGAAGAAACATAGACTGCAGCTTTGGAAGATGATGGCATTGGCAGCAAAGCTATCACAAGACGTTCACAACCCTAGTCCAACCCCCACTGTTCACTGTTTCTAATTTGCTCATCTCCATGAGACAGTTAACCACAAACCCACAAACAGCTGAACTAGAACAAGAGAGTCAAAGAGCGTCGCAGGAAGACAGCACTAGAAATATCCTAAGTTGCCTTTGTACACCAAACAAGCATCTTGTGAAACTATATCCTAAAAATAGACCCATAGAGAAATTTCAGATGTGGTGATAAATTGTCTTTACGAATACTTCTTGGCTGCCTGCATCCTTATGTGAAGCCCATAATGCTGAGTTAGCTCGGCATCTCAGAGTCAGATGCAGAAAAGCCAAATGTTAACCAGAAGAATGTATGACAAACTCTCCATTTCACTGTGCCCTGAGCACATCCTGGGGCTGTTTTTATGTGCACTGGTCCTGCCTGCGATAGAGTTAATTTTCTTCATAGCAGGCCATAGATGCTGTGTTTTGGATTTGTGACCAAAATGATATCCCACATTACATTGTGTTCAGGAATAAAAGCTGAAGGAAGGAGGAGGAAGGTGGGGAGGATGTTTGGAGTTATGGTATTTGTCTTCCCAAGTAACCATTACGAGTGATGGAGCTCTGCTCTCCTGGAGATGGATGAACACCTGCCTGCCGATGGGAAGCAGCGAATTAATTCCTTAGTTTGTTTTGCTTTATGTATTGAACTGTCTTTACCTCAACTCAGAAGTTTTCTCGCTTTCACCCTTCTGATCCTCTCCTCATCTTGCTGGGCTAGAGCAAGCTGCTGTGTGGGGCTTAGCCTCATACTGGCATTAACCCACAACATTATGTCAGATTAATTTACTCAGGACTCTATTCTCTTTGAAGAGCACCCGAATCATTGGGTCATGAAGAGGGTCGTGGTCCCTCTCCTAATCTCTCTCTCCCACTTCTGGTCAAGTTAATCTTGAATTATTTTACTAATAAGAATTTCAATAAAAACAGAGTTTCCCCACTGTTTTGTGCATGCACTCCATGTCTCTGTCCGGTAACTCAAAGTCTCCATTTGCAGAAGGACTCATGGACAAGTTCCTCTGAACGGCTGTCTTCCACAGCAAGTGCAGTCTTGTGCAACAAGACCTGGACAGGAACTTTGAGACTTTCAGATTAAGAAACAAAGACTATTTTTCTGCAAAGCAACTGCTTTATAGTGGATGGCATCATATTATTGTTTTGATATTTTCAAGTGACAGTAGCCTTCGTACTGTGCCCTGCAGAGAGCTTAGGCCTTCCACTGATGAGCTCAGTTTTGCTTTCATAGACTTTCTCCAAGGCTCTTGATGCAAGTGAGTGCCTCAGCTGTTGTCTCCATGCAGGCTAAAATTGGCTTTAATCATTCACTTCTTTACCTGGTCAAAATACCCACAAAAAGACAGATAAGCACAAATGTACAGAGAGAGGTGCCTGCTGACTGCAGTTGTAGGGTCTATTTGCTCACATATAGGCATCTATGAAGAAAATAATCATCTTAGGCTCCCATATAGCCCAAAGACGTAATGGATAATTTGTAACATTCTGAAATAGATGTTTAAAAGAGACCAGGTGAAAAATATTTTGAAAATTCTTCCTAAATGTGAGGCAGACTAATACAAGGCATTAATATCCTTTTGTTCACATCTAGGCTCAACTTAGGTGTATGGAAGTCTGTATTTTGTAAGCTTTGGAAGACATCTTTATATATAAATGGTATCAGTGATCACCGTTAAAAAAAACCCAATGGAAGTCTACATAAAACGTAGAGGTACTTTAATTTCACATAATGAACTACATTTGATGAGTATTTGCACTTTATTTACTGAGACGATAAAATTATTTGACTGAACTTTAACCGCAAAGCCACATTTGATGGCTTGTTTTAATAGCCTTACCCAGAAAAGCGTTTGAGATTTGAAGAACCAAACGTCTTCTCTAATGTCCCTGGGACTTCAGCTTACAGCATACTGAATTGTTGGCTTAAACAGTGACGCTCTTCTGAACAGCAAGCTCAAATCCAAGTGCTCCTTTAGGGTCTACGTCTCCTTCATGAAATGTGTCAGCACTGCTGTTGAAAGTCAGCTGTAGCTTGGTATACAGTAACGAGGGCAATATTGACCCTTTGTATGATTGTCATGTATCGTATTTACTGTGCACTGATAAAAATACTGAGGTAAATGTTTCATTATCGGAAAACTCTGAAACATATTTTTTGCTATCTATTAATACATTACACCTTCGTATCTTGTGCAAAACCAGCACGGCGCTAGCGCGTACACAATGTTCAAACTTCACTGTTTTATTATTCGCCCAGTATATGCAGTTGTATTTCTAACCTCATATCTTTAATCTGTATACACTCATCAAGAGAAGAATATCTGGGAGTCACGTGAGAATTATGTTTTTCTCCACCAGATATTTTAAAAGCAAATATTTCCCGTAGGCAATAAAATGAAAACAAAACAGAAACTTCTAAACACTTTTAATAGACAAAGCAGCTATGCAGAATTTTCTGAAAAATTGTCACTGGAAATCCCCTAGAAAGCTTCAAAACAAGCCAAGATTTGTATATGACCTTCTATCTTTATTTTCTTTAATGTAACAGGGTCAGGGTGTCAAGATACTTTGTCACATGTTCTGAACTTTCAGAGAACATTTCACAGGTTGAAGGGTATAGAGGTTAATAGTTTCTGATAAGGTGTTATGATAATGCACTGGAATTTTGTTTCTGGGTTTTTTTTTTCCAAACTGGCTCAAACAAAAACCATGTAAAACGTGCAGTTTGTATTGTAACCAGCTCTTTGCTTTTGAAATGCTTTGACGAGAGTGACTAACTCTTTGATTTTTCAAAAACAACTGACATTAATAAGACAACCTCTCCACTGTTTTCCTCTTATAATTTCCTTGAGCCATTGATAGTTTTCATTTATTCTGTTTCATTACTGAAGCACAGGTATTAAAGGGAATATTGCCAACAATTCACCTGTGTGTTGACCTGAGTCCTCTCAGAATCTCTCAATTTTTGTGCAAGGATCCCCAGTGACAGATACACTTTCACCTTCTCTCAGTCTCTGCCAGTGACTCATCATCACTTTAAGAAAAAAAACATTTTATTTATAGTTTGGATTTATATAGCTTTTTACTCCCAAACATGGGATTGGATAATCCTTCAGTCTCTTAAAGGACTTCTGTTGTCTTCTCTGGAGACTGTTCTGTGGAATTGACATATTATCTACATGTGTCAATAAGGCTTTTATTTGGACACTTCTTTTAATCTAGCATATCAAAGTTTTATATTTATGATGTCATTTAAATACAGAATCACAGAATCACAGAATTGTAGTAGTTGAAACGGACCCCTGGAGATCATCTAGTCCAACCCCCATGCCAAAGCAGGTTCACCTAGAGCAGGTTGGACAGGAACACATCCGGGTGGGTTTTGAATGTCTCCAGAGAAGGAGACCCCACAACCTCTCTGGGCAGCCTGTTCCAGTGCTCTGGAACCCTCAAAGTAAAGAAGTTCTTCCTCATGTCAAAGTGTAACTTCCTGTGTTCCAGTTTGTGCCCATTGCCCCTTGCGCTGTCACCAGGCACCACTGAGAAGAGCCTGACCCCACCCTCTTGACACCCACCCTTTAGGTATTTATAAGGATTGATGAGGTCCCCTCTCAGCCTTCTCTTCTCTGGGCTGAACTGCCCCAGGTCTCTCAGCCTTTCCTCGTAAGAGAGGTGCTCCGTTCTGTTGATTATCTTTATAGCCTCCTTTGGACTCCCTCCAGTAGTTCCCTGTCCTTTTTGAACTGGGGGACCCAGAACTGGACACAGTGTTCCAAATGTGGAGTGATACCAACTGCCGGTGATGAAGAGAAATGGTGGCTTGATCATTGCTAGCAAAAGTCTACTTGGGGAAAAAACTTTTACAGCAAGATCATTATTTTTTTCTAAATCTAAGATGGAGAAGACATAACAAGATCCAGCAAGTGAAAAACGACACTACAGAAACTATTTGAGGCTAGAAATAAGCAAGAGAATTTACCACTAAGACAATTAATGAATGCACCTCATGCATTTTTCAGCACTTGAGATAAAGACTGAATACCTACTTCAACACATGGAAGTGCACTTCGTTAAACTATGGGCTTGAAACAGGAATGATTGGATGGACATCTGTTCCTGTGGTGTCATGGAAGCAAGTTCAATAAACAGGTCAACCCCTGCTCTTCAAAGAGAAGAGTTACAGTAAAAGAGGATATAAACAGATGGCAATGTAATCTACAAATAATCCTGTCACAATTTTGTCAAATTTGGGTTTTATTTTCCCAATAAAACAAGTATCTTTAGCCATAAAATGACCAAAGAGAGAAACAAACATTTTTTTTATGGTACAATTTGTTTTGAATTGTTTTGTTAAATTACATCGGTCTGGATAACTACTGGTAATCCCATATGTCTGTTATGGCAATTGTAATACTGACTTTATCTTTTTTACACCAGTAATGATGAAAGCTTAAAAATAAAAAAGACCTGAAAAAGACTGGAGAACACCTCACTGTCAACTCTGTCAAAGAGATAGGAAAAGCTCTGTAGAATACTTCTCTTTAATAGATACTTTTGTAGAATTAGTTAAAGTGTACATGATACTGGATCAATGAAGGGTTTAAGAAATGCACAGGAACTTTTTTTTTTAATCTTGGGCATTCTTGGAAGAGGAAACAACCTGCAATTATTTCTAGACAATTTTGTCAGTTTAAATTTGTTTAGTCCCTTTCCAGTTCCTTTCACTAAAGGAGCCTCAGGAAGACCTGCCATCCAGAGCTGCCGAGGTCTATGGTTCTCAGAAATGAAAGTTTATTTTGATGTCTATGGGTAGAGAGACTACAGGTTGCTAACATATATCTTGACAGCTCAGAGGACTGTGGAGTCCCAAGCTAAACTGCACAGAGCATCAAAATAGAACATCTGAAGTATGTATGACAAACCTGCAGATTCATTCCCATTACGATTTTCAATTTGATTGGCGCATTAACCTTCTGCTATCTCCTCTTATTTCTACCCATGCAAGCATGAGAACGGTGCATTAGCCACCTGATTTCATACTGGTTTCCATTACTGTTCCTTAAAGGCTTCATACACTACTTTTGAATGGACAGAGGCATCCAAAACTGGTACCTGGTCCTGTGAGAAATAGAGCAGAAAAACAAATCTTGACACTCTATCCCACGGACTTGGTTTTACCAAGACTATCCAGCTCTTAATATCTCCAGAAGAGAGTTATACTCTTCTGAAAAGCTATGTCAAAAATTTATTATATATTGAAGTAACTTTTAACTTTACAGGTAAGTTTAAAATTATATATGCACTAGGGAAATTAGTATGGAAATTACTCATTTACAGAAGATTACAGAATCAGATACAGAAGATATTTGATTATAGACCTTGAGTTTTACATTCTGCTGATACCCAGCATCAGCTAGGTGAGAAAGCACATCTTTAAATTCTTAAAATGTGTTCTGTCATGATCAGTGCAGACAAAAACAGCTCTTAAAATAATGAAACAACCAACTTGTTTAAAAAAGACCAAAACCTCCAATCATTCCATTCTCTTGCTTTGGACCTCTTGTGTTAACTTGATCTGAAAACCAGAGTGGGTTGCACAGAACAAAGAGTGCAGGTCCCCACGCAGTGATTCATCTCACTTATTTATTATGAAACAGTTTAAAGAAAGGAAAGATCACCGAACTCTGCATGTCATCTGTCTCAGTTCACATCTCAAGAGGATAATAATTAATGGTTCATATTTATCCTTCCTTCATGTGATACAAAAACTCCAGCGTTTTAGGGAACATCAGAGACTCAGGAATCCTTCTTTGAATGAAAAATCTCATTTTACAAACATGGAAGAAAAGATATTATACTGACATTAAGAACTCCCTTAAACATAGAATTTTTTGCATAAATATGTCTAAATGAAAGGTATTTTGAAGGGAGTTTCTTCCCCAGTATTAGTAACTCAGAGTTAACAGATATGAGAACCATTTCTTGTCGCAACATAAAAAGAACATTCTTGAAGGATCTTATTTTCCCCTCCCTCTGATCAATTCTTCTCTCTAAATATAACACTTGATTTCACCAGTAAAGCTAGTTTAAAGTCATTAAAGTTTTCAAGTTTTTCAGAAGAATGGGAAACTTTCAAAAAGTTGTAAATAACAACTGAAAATAATCTTTTATTAGTATGAGTTCACTTTAGTTTTATTTACTCCAAAGTTTTGTTCGCACTTGGAATAACAGGCTTTGAAATCACAGTAATAAATATTGAAGGAGAAAATGTTAAAAAAAAAAAATCTCTCATAGGAAAAGCAGTAAATGATCTCACAAATCACCATTTCAAGATTTGAAAATGAAAATTACAATACCAAATCTGCACTATGAATTTGTTTCTGGATAAACTCACACCAAAGTGAATCAAGGGGAAATGTTAGGTCTCGCTGGATGGCAGCATGGCCCTCCGGGGTGTCAGCCACCCCTCCCAGTTTTGTATCATCAGCAAACTTTCTGAGGATACACTCTGTCCCCTCGTCCAGGTCACTGATGAATATGTTGAACAGGACTGGACCAAGTATTGACCCCTG
>JAOXNO010000001.1:206830981-206854447 GCA_028565335.1 Limnodromus scolopaceus
CCTTCTTGCCCTTTTTGAAGACTGGAGTGATGTTGGCCTTCCTCCAGTCTTCAGGCACCTCTCCTGTTCTCCATGACGTTTCAAAGATGATAACGAGTGGCCCAGTGATAACATCTGCCAGCTCTCTCAGCACTCGTGGGTGCATCCCATCAGGGCCCATAGACTTATGAATGTCCAGTTGGACCAAGTGGTCCCGAACCTGGTCCTCCTCTACTGGAGGAAAAGTACAAAACTCGTCTCAGAAGTTTTGTATGCAAACGCAGAGAGGCATAGATATCTATGCATATGTTTTCTGAAAATAGCTAATAGAAGGACTAATGCTATCTTAAAATCCCATTTCCTCTCTTCCTATATTTTTGCCATTGTTTAAACATCCCAATATAATCTGGTTATTCAATAGCATTTTTATAAAGAATTGCATACATTGGAGCCTTTACTATATAAATAATCTACAACTCGGAAGCGAGAGGCTAAGGGATTTTTTTGATGCAAAGACAAACTCTACTTGCAGAAAAAGAAGAAAGAATTGTTGAAACTATTACATTTGTGAAGCATTTTTAGTAAAGAATCTGATTTCTGATTCAGTCTTTGTCTAAAAAAGGATCACTTTTTTTTTTTCCCTTTTCCTAGATAACCTTGTACACTTTTCATTTCTAACTAAAACAACAAACTTTTTGCTTTCATATTACTACTTCATGGTTCCATATCTTAATTTGCTAACCATATGCTCCTCTGATCAAATCAGCAGATGTTTCTTCTCTTGAGCTCAGCTTGCAGATATCTCAGCAGTGTTGAAAGAGGTATAGGCCATAAACACTAACTAAACTAAACATCTAATAGAAACAAATAAAAACTTTATTGGTCCAATTCCAAGGTTATTTTTATTATCATATCATAGCTATCATTAATCTGATCAAAAACATAACTGTGGCTGCAGAATTTGAAATTTTCTTTCTTCCCAGCATCAATGCACAAGAATTCATCTTTGGGATGTGATACTGTTTATTATCTCAGGCACTTTAAAAACAAAAATCCCATCAGTGTTTAACAGGGGACTGGCCAGAGTCAGGCTCAGCATACTTCCTGGGGGTATTCTTTTTTGCATCATTTCTGACCTTGCATAGTAGGCCTGTCACATTTTTCTTATCCCTATCGAAACTCTAAAGTATGTATTTAACATTTCAACCGTCTTCCTCTCCACCCTGTTTTATTCCCTTTGAGCTAACAATCTGTATGTAACTGTAGTAGTCAGTGAAAGAAATTCACTGCATTATTTAGTTTTGTTTGCTTGGTCTGAGTGCTGGAAAGAATGCTGATGTGCATGGCTGTCTTAGCGATACTACTAATTCTTAAGTTGTGTCTCTTCATGTACATATTTTAGTTGGTGACTATGTCCTGAGGGATTTTTTAAGTAATATTGTTTTCCAAAGTGCTATTCTTTTTTAGGCAAAGCACAAATGAGTCTTAGAAACAGCCTGGCCTTGAACACCTCCAGGGATGAGGCATCCACAACTTCTCCGGGCAACCTGTTCCAGTGTCTCACCACCCTCACAGGACAGAATTTCTTTCTAGTGTCTAATCTAAATCTCCCCTCTTTCAATTTAAAACCATCACTCGTCCTCCTATCGCTCCACTCCCTGATCAAGGGTCCCTCTCTATCTCTCCTGTAGGTCCCCTTCAGGTACTGAAAGGCCATTATAAGGTCCCCTTGAACCTTCTCTTCTCCAGACTGAACAACCCCAACTCTCTCATCCTGTCTTCATAGCAGAGGTGCTCCAGCCCTCTGATCATTTTTGTGGTCCTCCGCTGGACCTACTACAACATGTCCATGTCCTTCCTGTGTTGAGGACTCCAAAGCTGGACACAGTACTGTGCCTATAGCACAGCATAGGTTGGTTTTATCCTAGCCTTTTTCTGGTCATTTAGCTGCTAAGTTAGCCATATCTGCACCGAAAAACAAGCTAATGCACCAGTGAGCAGCTCTCTCTCTCTTCTATCTGTTGTTGGGGTTTTTGTTGTTGTTTGGTGGTGTGGTTTTATTTATTTTTTCTTTTAAACTCTATTACAGAGACAAACACAAATGAAGCTGACATTATTTGCTCATGGAGAACCAACCAAATGGTAGACAACTATGTCAAATCAATGGTAATAACTTAAGGGATCAACTTGTCAGCAAAAAAAATCTTGGCAAAGGCTCTGTTTTAGAGTCAGAACATGTCCTTCAAATCTTGATGTACATCTGACATTTTTCATTGGTCAGGAATTGAAGGCATCCAGCTCTGACTGGGGAAAAACTATTGTGTATGCCAACAGATCAATTTATATAACTTTCCTAAATTTCTAACAATTCTAAGTTTCAAGAAAAACTGTTCTACTGGGCCACTGTCTTATTTAACTGGCTGTTGTGGTGGGCTAAGCTGAGAACAGTTGAGCTGAAGAAAGAAGTCTGAAAATCTTCATGAGAAGGCACTTTTTTCTTCTACTTCTAGGCACCTAGCAAAGTAGAGATCTGATCAATAATTAAGGCTATAGGAATAGATTTGGCAGAAGTAATAAACAGCATTCATGTGAAAGGTGCTGTATAAGATATCGTTCTTTCTTTTTGGAGTCATCAATGGCCATATACTTTCTTCCTCCTTCATGAGAGGTACATCGATAATTGACCCACTCATGAAAAGAAAGCAGCACAGCCCAATATACCCTTAAATACACAATATTTCTTCTATCATAAAAGATTGCACTTTGCTAGGAACAGAAACCATCAGCAAGCTCAGAAATGACAAATACAATTCAGTTTATTCACAGTGAGATGAGCAGTTCACTTTTGGCAGTTTCAGGTTATTGAAGTGAAGAAAATGGACACAGCTCCTTTCAAAGCTAAGAAATGCTCTTTGACAGGTGATTAATATGACAATCAAAATAAGGAAATATAACAAAAACCAACACAAAATATGGGATTGAATGGGTCAAAACTTTTATGCTACTTCTAACCCTGTACGTCAAGGGTCAGATCTTGCAGTCCACTGGGCTTTAGATGGGTGACAAAGATCTAAAGTGAATAACAATGAAAAATTGTGGGGGAAATTTTTGTCAGCATGAGATTAATTCCTTTGAAAAGTAAAATGTTTTCTATAACCTCAGTTTCATGGTCGAGCATTTTTTATGTAATTAACTTTCTATACTAAATGTTGAAGAATTCCCAGACCATGTGTGGTAGAAGTAAAATTTGATAAAACGCATACTTCACCTCATAATCAGAAGCAATTAAGAGGGCAACTATTTTAATACACAGAGGCTTACACATATTTAATGCCCCAAATGTAAATAAAACCAAATAAGAAATTTAAAACTGTTTTTGGTTTTCTTCTGGGTCTCCTGAGAGATTACAATATACACTTCTTTAGGGGTAGAAATGGAAGCTTTTAATGATAATTTTATAGCTTGTTATGAGTATTTCAACTCTTTAATCACTTGACCACAATGTAATTAATGCTAACCAAAACAAATCCCTCCGGCATTTTACTTATTAGGTGGAGCCTGAAAATGAGATCAAAAGGATGATGCTGGCTGACATACTGGGTAGTATGACCTTGACCCTAATAAGTGCTGTTAAATATTATTGACCAACACCTACATCTGATAACAACACTGACTTTTTTGTTTTCTCATTTTTGTAATTACCTGTGTCTTCATCTCCTGATGTTCACTCACTCTGTGACTTGACCATAATCCGACTGCTCAACAGCTGAGTTTTACCTGTGTCCTATTAACTAGCATCTCAGTTCACTTCTGCTGGGCCCTGAGACTGAAATACTAATGATAAGAAGAGAGATTCACATAAGCATCTATTACTATACTACAAGACAAATAACAAATAAGATAAGAAAGCCCAAGGCAAATACAGATAGATAAAATTATAGAACTATCGATACAACTGGAATCTTACCTGAAGGCACAAGATTGATAATAATATATTTTGTTCCTATGAAGAGTTTTAGAGAGGTTAAATAATTCTGTATAGAACAATGTCACATTCTCACCCAGTACCATGAGTCAATGGAAGCACACCTTGCAGACTGGGAGGGGGGAGTTCACTACCTATAGGGGTGGGACACTGGTGGGGGAATGGAAAAATAGTCTTTGGCTTGTATGAGAATTATCATGGGATATTTAAGAGAGCAATCAAAGGTAGGGGAAGAGAAGGATCAAGGTAAAAAAATGAGATGAAATAGAGGGAGAAGAGGGATAAGTGCTGGTTTCAGATGAAGATGCTGCTAGTCGGTGGGTTTGTCTGGCCGTGCCCTGCAGCTGGTAGGTGCAGTCTTCCTGTCTTCTCACTGAACTCCATTTTTAGCGATTTTCTTGGGTGAAGGCTTCTCTATTCTGCATGCAAGCATGTGTATGGGACTCTGAGTGCCAGCAACTGGGGGGGACCAGGGGTCATAGGGGCCCATATGTCTGTTGTGCTAACTGGAGTGACCGGAGCACACACCCACCACATGAGTGCATACATTAGTGGGTGATCGCTAGCAAACATCAAGCCAGATTAACCAAAAATTATGACACAGTGCTTTGGACCCAAGTGCTCAGGTGGCCGTAAGTCTGGGCTGGATACGGGAGGGACCCAAGGGGCGGTGAGTTGACTTACTTCAGGAGGGGTCCCAGCCTGTGACTATTGTGTCTGAGGGCCAAATGGGAGACCTGTTTGTATGCTCATGTCCTTGTGCATGAGGAAACTGGAGAAAAGAGGACGCAGAATAAAATACTTTGTAACCTCATCTAAGGTAATGCACTGGAGAGATTGACAGCACGTGTACACACGTATGTGCGTGTATGGGCACGAGTGAAGGGCTCTCTACCAGGAGATGAAGTGGGGTTGCAGCATCAGAAGCTCATCCGTTCAGGTGCCAGCAACTGAGGAGACTGGGACCTAAGGGCAGCTACTGGGCTGACAGATGGTCTGAGCCCAGCTGCTGGGAGGGATCCACATTCACATAAGTACATGGATCATACATGGATATATTTCCCACCAACAACTGATGAGCCAGATGAAGGAACAGGATGAGACTGTTGATGCTGTTTGTGTTTGTGTGAGTGCTGAGTGCCCATGTGCCTGGTCATGTGTGTGTATGCATATGTGTATCGTTTACATGTGTTTGCCTGTGTACCTATAGGAAATACATGCTCAGCATGACTCCTGACTGGACCTGGGAACAGGGAGCTGTGGTATCCTCCCATCTGCTGGTCTTCCAGATTTCACAATTCCTAACAGAAAGATACTGACTCACACAGAGCTACAAAATAGATTTAATAAAGAATACAAGAAAATATCAAAACCTACATTCCATTATCTATTTACTAAGGTTTTTTTCTTCCTTATATAAAATGGGAGTTATGCTCTGGATGGTTTAGATGATTATTAGTTTTTTAAGAGTGGAAATGTTTCTATTCAAAATAGCTACACAAAACAGATGTTGATAGTTCTTGGAGCCTTGTAGCTCGATAGTACAGCACTTCTGTTCTTCATAACAGGCCATAAGCTTTGTGCTGTGCTTGCAAGGTCTTAGGACTGAGATTTGTCAAGCTTGCTCTGACTAAGCTTTTGCCAACCTGCTTGAGCTCACTTTATTTGGTTTAGCTGTGACATCAACTTCTCTAGTAGACCCAGTGCCTGTCTATATGTAATTGGTAATATATTTTTTTAATCTTTGTTTGGTACTTATATAGTTTTATATAAGCAGAAATAACAAACAGTTATTCCATGTAGAATGAGATATTTATGACTAACACATTGATGTACTGTACAGAAATACAAGCCTGGTAGGACAGGAGAGGCCTTGAGAAGGGCATGCACAGGACATGGCACAGAGGATTACAGGCAGGGGGTAAGATGTGGGGCACAGGCTGGCATTAGAGGCAGATCACCCATGGCCAATTAAAAATTACCAACCTGGAGCTGGACAAAACTGGTTTTAGGGGTAACAAAGAGAATGAATTTGTATCTGACACAGGTATCATACATAGTAAATTTGGATGTAATGTGGACCTGCAGACAGATGAAGAGCTAAGTGTAAAAGCATGTTAGCAAACATCTGAAAATGGGCTCCAGGTGTTTCCTAGGGCAAGGAAGAGAAAAACATCAACATGAACGTTGCACTCCTTTTGGTGAAGGACTCCAGATTCTGACTATTTGTTGTAACATCCCCTCAACCAACCACCACCGGAATGAACCTGCCAACTCTGGGACAAGGGGTAGAGAATAAGTGTGTGTATAACTGTTATAACTGCATAGTTCCTTCTTTTTCTATAACATTTAGATCTCAATAAGTGACAATTCCTGGATTTGACTGTTTAGATTTCACTTATACAAACAATAAATTCTTTGGTTTATACATATATGAAAAGGTATGCTTACTCTTTTCCCATAAACAAGACTTTAAGTGTAAGAGTCTCATATGAAGGTTACTGAAATTACTGGATTATACTGGCTGGAGTGAAATCTGTATTGTGCCCAAAACAATAATGCATGATTTCCAAAAACTGAATCAAAAAATGAAAGAAAATTTATCTTTTAAAAGCCCCGCAAGACATATAATAGCAACTACAGAAGCACACTAAGAACAATATTTCTTATGTGGTGCATCACTGATTTTAAATTTGATCTAGAGGCAAGATTTTCAACTCATCTTTAACTAGGCATCAATTTTATACACATAATTTTGTAGACACAAATAACTACAGACACATTTTATGCTTGCTGTGATACAAGGAACCAAAATCAACTGAGTTGCTCATGTAAAGCATAGCAAAAAGAACACTAATATAAATGGAGAAGACAATAACCACTGGGCCATGGATAACCACAGGTTTAGCTCATTCAGACCTTTTAACAGCATGTACTTTCACCTGAAGACAAAAGCTGCCAGTGTTTCGCTGCCACTTTTGAAAATAACTGTCAGTGGCAGGAAATTTAAGTCACCATTCCTTATTTGAAATGCAGGTACTAATCATGTGCACAGTCTCCATCTATTGTAACACGAAGTAAAAATGCGTAAGTGAAGCGCAGAAGGCAATGATAATTTCTTTAGACTAATATATTTCAATTCATATTTCAGTTCATTAAGGGCACACCAAAAGGTGTTATTCAGGCTCAGCTGAAAGCTGGTAACTTTTTCTGAACGAGGAAATTGCTTTGTTGAATGTCCCTGCTTGATGACTTGTCTCCATTTGATCACATCTTCAATATTTGTTACCACTTAATAGGTCTCCATATAAGTGGCAGCAACTGATTCACTCATCTCAAAAAACTGATTTTCTCATCTCAAAACAGCTCACCTATTCAGTCCCAGCCCAGGATTCTTTTGTGCTTGTATGTGTATGTGTGTGCACGTGTGTGTACATGGTTTGAAGAAGGAAGAAGTGATTTGGGAACTTCGTTGATTTGTTTCTGGGAAGACAGGCATCTTGTGCAATTTGAGATGCTCTTGCTTCCAGCTGTTACTTAGGGGGTGCATAAAGGGTGTTCCCTAAATCTCATGTTTTGTCTGCCAGCCCATGTGAATGCCTCAGATAAAACAGGATGCCACTTAGCATACCTAAAAATGTTATTACATGCCTCCGTTAAGGCACCTGAATTGTTCCCACATGGTCTTAAATCACTTAAAGTGGGAATGACTGACAACCCATACCGTCAGGGTACAGCCTTTGGAAAGTTATTATTTCTGGAGCTGAATCTTAATTAGATTCTCAGCTAAAACTCCATGCAGTAGGAAAGATGCAAGTGAAACCACCAAAAATATGTCAATAAGACCAGGACCATACCTTTTAATTCTAAAAAAAAATATTTTCCAGACATTTTCCTTCATGGACTGCTTCAGTTTTTGTGTTTCTAAATGTCAGCACGTTGCTCTGAGTCATAACTCCTTTATATCCTTTTTCTTGCAAAGCTTTTGAGCAAACAACAGTTCTTTTTCCTGCTCTCTTTCTCTCCAGAAGTACATCTACATATATTTTCCAAAGCTATTATCTGCCTCTTTGCTTTCAGAGGCATGATAATCTTTTTTTGTTATTGAACTTGCTCTCTTTCAAAAGTGGCCTCTGCAGGATATTACACACCAAAAGAAAAAAAGAAAACTCACATCACATATAGCCACCGACCAGTAGGAAAAATGTGTGTGTCATCAGCTCACTGAATGCTCTTTATCAGGCAGCTTTTATTATACTAGGTGTTGTCAGTGTCAACAATTCATAACTTGTATGCAGGTGGTCAGATGAACATAAGTATGTTTTTATAGACCTCCACTGCAAGCTCAAAGGAATCAACCTAGATGTGAATGATAAGCCTGAAATTTCTCCATGGGTTCCTAGTCTTGCTGTAGTGCTGAGACAAGGGTTAAGCAAACAGGAAATGCAAGTATTGTGTTCTTTTTTTGTATTATTACTATCATTGTTACTCTTATACCTACTGTGATAGTCCTTCAAAGTATCCAGGAAAAAACAAAGCTCACCTTTATACCAGTCTACATATGCAAAATAAAACCACACTTTCCAATACTTCCTTGAATAAGGTAAGAGAGAAAAATGTGTAGAAAAGAAAGTATTATGAATTCTCTTTATATTCTGCAATAAGCCAAAAAGAATCTCAGAGTTTAAGGACATGAAAAAAAAATGTGAAAAAAATATATGTGAAATATATGTTAAAAAATATATGGCCTGGTTGGAAAATGAACATAGTTCAATCCTCCATAGATTAAGATGAGACAAACCTCATATCCAGTACAACAGCCAAAACTACACTGCTATATTTAAAAAATATATATTTTATTTTATTTTACTTTATTTTATTTTACTGAGTCTCTCAGCAGGAACTGGACATGAAAGTTCTCACCCATCTGGTGTAATAACCAAGTGTTTCCTCCCTTAGGTATAAACACTTAAGCTCACTCCTTTTTTCTCCAATTTTGCCTGAGGCCATGAACTGTGATAAAGTACATAGAAAAGGGATTTTGTCTTTTTTTTTTTTCAAATGTGGCAGACTGACATGAATAATATGCGCGCCCTAGTCCACATGAATGAATTCATGTAAATATTTATACATTAATCTCATTAGTAACTAACTCGATGGGAAAAGTCATAACAATTTTCAGCAGTGCAAAGTACCTGGAAAAATCTGGAAAAATAGACCAAACTGACAACAACTTCATATATCAGTCAGGTTAACATGCTATTTGCCCTAGTCCTCACTGAAAGCAGTAGTTGATCTTCTGCCAAAGCCAACATCAACACGGTGACAATTTTGCCTGAGGCTGGCATTGCATTGCTATCATTGCATCATTGCTAGATGTCACATTGGAATTATCCCTCCCTAAATTTTTAGTAAAATATTTTGGTGCTATTTATTGAGTAACTGTGAAATTGTGAATTGTGATTGTCTGGAAGTGACTCATCATTTTTTAACTTGTTCTGGTTTTCATTCTAGTGATACATGTCTCCATATATTTAGGAAATAGTTATTAAGGAGAACTTAGCATAATCTCTATTTCATTCCAAAAGAGGGAAGTGCTTGTTATTTTGTCTATCTGTCCTAGAGACTCAACTAAAACTTTTGACTGCTCTGTCAAGACATTCCAAAGAGCCTTGTGAGTGTCTTTGCTTCTTTCTAAATGTCATAGCACACCTGGATGGGCCAGAATCTCAAATGGCACTGGCAACCTTAATGCCTGAGATCAATGAACCTGCATTCATATACGTTAACTAGGAATTAGAAAACCACTCCTAACAGAATAGATTTGACAACAGCAGCATCAGCTGAAGCAGATATTTTATGTATCTTAAATAAGTTTTCTGTATTAAAAACATATATTAGCTGATAATATTGAAAATGGGAATGTATTTTAGCCTTATAACACAACTCCTTTAACCAACAACGGGTGAGAGTCCATATTGCATACGAGTCTACCACATAAAAGAAGTTTTAAAAAAGCAGAAGTGGTGCACTCTTGTAAACCAATATATTTCAGGAATAAGTTTCTGTGTGCCTTCCCAAGCCACCATCTCAATCTATATGAAAAGCTTGGACTACTATTTCTTTTTTTCTTCAATGGATTTTAGGCAAATTCTTCTTTGTGGGGAAAAAATTGCTTATCTTGAAAAGCAGTGCACAGAGTTAGACAGAAAAAAGGGTGACAAATGCTTTTAATGGCAGAAAAGCTGGCTTAGGGACACCTTGTCTCTTGCACCAAGCACTTGCTAAGTGATTTCAAGTCAGTCACTGTGACCAGGAGAGAGAGTCTGGAGTCAAGAAGGAAAAGAAGGAAATTATATGGTGAGAAAAATGTCCCAAAAGCACTTGAAATGATGTAAATTAATGCTGAAAGCTTCAGTAATAACCCAGGCCAACATGTCCTTGCACTCAGCTACTCAGACAAGAAGGGAAGCTTTTGCATTGCCAGGCTTTTTTTAAATGTCACATTTTGTAATAATGAGAAGGTGCAGGATTTACTGAAAATGCATAAATTACTTCTCAGCTGTGCAGAGGAACATGGACTTGTTCTGAATTGCATCCTGCAAGGACTGTAGCTGTGTAAAATGTGCAAAAAGCTTAAATTAGGCACAGTTGTGGAGCATGATCTTTAAAGTCCCAGAATGCTTCAGAGGAACAGTTTTAAACACCACTAACTCTGAAGTATGTGCAAATAGAAGAGGGGAAAAACAGCATTTTCCCCCTGCCATCTGTTTAGATATCACAGCCCAGTGCCAGGCAAAGATGTCTGAGTGAATTCTGAACTAGCCTGGAGGAGCAACAGGATATTGGTGTGATACCTCAGCCAGAGAAATTAAAGCCTGAAAAAGTGTTTCAGGACATGGGATTATTCAATGTTAGAACAGGCCCAGAGGAGGCCGCAAAGGTGATCAGAGGGCTGGAGCACCTCTCTGGTGAGGACAGGCTGAGAGAGTTGGGGTTGTTCAGCCTGGAGAAGTGAAGGCTCCGGGGAGACATTTATAGTGGCATTCCAGTACCTAAAGGGGTTACAGGAAAGCTGGGGAGGGACTCTTTATGGGGGAGCGTAGCAATAGGACGAGGGATAACAGTTTTAAACTGAGAGTAGATTTAGACTAGATATTAGGAACAAATTCTTTACTATGAGAGTGGTGAGACACTTGAATAGTCTTCCCAGAGAAGTTGTGGATGCCCTGTCCCTGGAGATGTTTAAGGGCTGGACGGGGCTTTGAGCAACCTGGTCTAGTGGGAGGTGTCCCTGCCCATGGCAGGGGGGTTGGAACTCGATGATCTTCAAGGTCCCTTCCCACTCTAACCTTTCTATGTTTCTATGAATTCAGCTAAACTGCCTCTGACATACCAGCTGGCAAAACAAGACAATTTGTGTTTGGTCTAACAACATTTCTCAGTGTTTCAAATATCTCATATTATATTCAGAGTCCCAAATGCACATTCACTACCAAACTGTACATTACATGGAAAATCTGTAATATCAAAGTCACATCTGTTATCACCAATAAGCATAGTTCAAAAGAAGCTAATGAGAATAAACATACTCTAAAACAAAAGTGGGAAATATTTTTTCTTTCCCTGATTCAGCATCAGAAACTAGTACCATGAAAGCTCTTTATTTTCTTTATAAATGGAAATAAAAGTGATGTGATGGAAAACCAAGTTTTTTAACAGTTTATTTTTTTGTGTTCTCCTGGAACAGCTGGAGGAGAGCCCAGCCTTGAGGAGCTGTTAGCCAGGGTGACCACTGAACCAGAGCTCGTGAACTCAGCAAGCACCAAGGAAAACTGATCAGTGTGGTGTGGGAGTAGATAAAACACAAAACTCAGAGAGGTAATGGTTATCCGTGGCTGGTGAGGCCAGGAAGATCAGCAACCAGCAAGGCTGCTACAAAATAAGATCTAAAAAAATCTCAGAATGTCAAAAATACAATGTTCCATTTATGAAAAGCAGATTAATACACTTAAGGGCTAGGCTTTTCTGAGCCTGGACAAGGAACTGAGAGTGGCAAAAATTGAAATGGGGCGAAGATTCAGAATGAGACAGTGTTTAAACCACATAATTTAGTGGCAACCCCAAGCAATGGAATAAAATTCAAGCTGTTGTGCATTGAGTCCCAGAGGAAGGGCCGGGTTCCGTACAGATTCTCTACAAGGAGGGAGTAGCACAGATTTGTATAAAACCCAGGAAGATGAGATTCTGCATTTAAAGTACATTGGTCTTCAGTTACCTCAATTCGGTAAGAGAACCCCAGCCTATATATTAATATGTTAATAGTACAGCAAATGATCATTTCTGGTTTGCAGCAAGACAGCAGAAACGGTGAAGCACCCAAATTCACACCAGTAACCATATCCAGACTGCTAGTCTCTTAATTAAAAGACCAATCACTTAATCACTTTTCTTCCCTGATTTCCATTCCTCCATATACCTCATTTTATGACCATAATCAAGTCCCTTGACTTATGTGTATCATCATTTAAGCATCCATCATTTAAAATATTTGCCTCACAAAGGCTGCCGGAGACAAACATTCCATGAATCATTAAATACTTTCATTGAAAATCACTCCAAACATGACTATTATTATTAGCTGTATTAATAATAATTAGTAATGGCCATTAGCTCAGGCGTTTGTAGTGCTCATGATTCTTTTCACTAAAAAGCATCTGTCTTTTAGAGAACAACTGTTGAAAGTTAATTGTCAGGTGGTCTTAACGCCGTACATTTATACTCAGGTTACAATGGACCATAAAGTAAAGTTCCCTAAGATGTTAAATTTTCAGTCTAAAATGCTACACTTACATAAGCTTTTTATTTCCAACACAAGTTTAAGACAGTGAAAATAAGTGCTTAATAAGTGATAGGCGTATAAATGTGTTTCTTGCTTTTTGGAAACCTATAGGAATGTATCACTCATTAAAACCAAATCAGTAATGCTTAATAAATGAAGCTCAGGTACTAGATAAATTATAAGAGATATCATAAAATACTTTTCTCCTGAGACATGGGCATGGAGCACTGAACAGCAATATAAATAGGCAGAGGGATTGGAATGTAATTGTCCTATGGAACAGGACTTGGTTTTTTAATACAATTTCCTCTGTCCAAATAAACTCCAATTTTGCATTGCAGCAAGCAAACTTCTCCTTTAAGCACCATCAATAAAACTTCCAGCTGACCTTTTCACGCCTTCTATAAGGAAGCTAAATGTTACTCGCTTTTCACATTCAATAAAAACTATTACCGTGTTCTAGTTCAATGCATATCTGTGTCATCGTGGGGGAAAGTCACTTTGCACTATGTGTTAATCTTGCCTTTAAAGTTCATTTCCAATCTTTTGGGTTGCTAAATGTGTCGCCTTGGTTTATTCATGAGCCCCACGTGGTGTGTGACAAAGTAACTTGAAGTTCATCTGAAGGTCTTCGTCTTCAGATGTTTGGGCCTTCAGATTTATTTGTCACAGGTTCTCCATTTTTAAAAAACAACCAGAAACAACCAGAGGATATTCTGCATTTAGTCCAATGCCAGACAGAATGACATTGAGTTACAAAAAAATTGATGATTATTCTGGCCAGAACTTCAACAGGTAAAAAGTCATACAGTAGTACTGTCTCCAGTAGAGCTATATTCCCCAGTTGAGAATAATTGGACACTTCTAATGCATCTCTGAATAATGATCCCCATCAAAATTTTTAGTTACTGGAGTCAAGTTATGAAGCTTGAAACTTCCTCGGACAATCCTACCAACTATGTCTTCCTCATCAAGTTTTCTTTAGATGAGACCCTCTGTTAGCCTCCTGAGATCTTAATAAGTAACACCTTGCATGTGAGCATCTTTCTAAGCAGAATATTCATGGATATAAGAACACTGCTGAATTATTAATTATTTTTTTTTTCTGTCTGGGCAGACAGCCACAGCAAAGTACAGCAGGAAGCACATAGAGTTATAAGCTAAATCATAGAATCATAGAATGGATGAGATTGGAAAGGACCTTAAAGACCATCGAGTTCCAACAACCCTGCCGTGGGCAGGGACACCATTCACTAGTCCGGGTTGCTCAAAGCCCCATCCAGCCTGACTTTGAACACTTCCAGTGATGGGTTATCCACAACTTCTCTAGGCAACCAGTTCCTGTGTCTCACTATTCTTACCATAAAAAATAATTTCTTCTTTACATCTGTCTTCTTTCATTTAAAAGCTGTCACCCCTTGTCCTGTCACTACAGGCCTTGGTGAAAAGTCTCTTTCGATCTCTCTTATAAGCTCCCTTTATATCGAAAGGACAAAATAAGGACTCATCAGGGCCCCACAGGGACAAGGCAAACAAAGCTTTTACATTCACTGGAGCCAGGATTCCTCTCATATGGACCATTAGACTGTAGATATCTACTCTTCAGCTAGTTGCCCTATATTACCTTTATATGAATGAAAAGAAATAGGTGTCTTTAAACATTTTTGATGTCTTTAAACAGTTTTGAAGTGTATTTTTGGCTGAGATAAATCGTACTCTAGAAGTGCCTATATCTCTCGGGGACCATAAGAGAAACTGTTATAACTAGCTCCCACCCTGGATGCTCTTCCTTTTCATCCCTTAGTCCTCCAAGGTAGGTTTCAGAAAAGTTAGAAACTATGGAAAAGTCCCTTCTTTACTGGAGCTGTCAGAATCATCTTCCTGCTCCATAGCAGGAAGTCTTTTATTGCCATTTGCTATAAGGAGGCCTTTGACAATTTTTGTGCAATTACAACATTGCTTAAAAGGTGTTGTACATTAAAATCCTCTATGTAAGCACTGAGAATGCATATTTCGGGTTCTTAAGACTCTACAATGTAGAGACATCCTAGTTTATATTCTCCTAACATAACATCCCAATGTCATTCTTTGAAACATTGGGCAATTGTTTCTATGATACATGACATGCAATAATGTATATGAAGAAGCTCTAAAAATTTCTTACAAGTACAAGCTGAGAGTAGTTAATGTCTTGGATGTTTGCTTTTCAGTTGGATAGTCTCAGTGATCTTAAATACTTTGAAGTATTCTGAAAGCTGTAAAAGAGAGTGTGTCTCAAATAAAAGACAAAATTCTTGCAAAATATCTAAATCTAGCTGAATTTATATGAAATGAGAATTAAATTTCTAAAGATTTTTGGAATCTCTGTTAGCATGGTGAACCAAGAACAGATTTCCAAACACTCACTTTCACCTGTGATAATTAATTTAAATTTAATTATGATGATTACTGGACTTGAACCTGAGTTGCAAAGAATACTCTGCTTCACTGGGCTCTGTGAAACTTCACCTCCATGACATCAAGATCCTTCTTAGTATCTGTCCCTCACCTTCACCCTGTAAGCCCAAAGGTGGCCGTGTGAGTCCAGTGCTCACGAGACAGTGGATCCAGTCCATGTGTGGATAAAGCAAGTGAGGCAGGCTCTGTGCATTTCTAGATAATCTTGGTGAAACTTGAGATGAGATCAATAGAGAGAGGCAGAAAAATTTCAGTATGTATGTGTGTGAATGGAAGACTAAGATTTCAAATAACTAATCAGTTCTTTCTATTTTTCTCATTTATATTCTTGATCCTGATTGGAAGTAAAAATAAACAGTCTTGTTCTTTGTTATGGGCTAGAAATGTCAATGTTTCCTTCTGCAAAGGCTATCTATGCCTTGACATTTACTCCATGTGCCAAACACAGACGACATGCCCCTTAGGAGAAGTCAGGTAAAGAAAAGGGAGAAAGGCAGGATCAGAAAATATTGTATCCACAGTTCTTCAGTGTGTACCACTGTCTTCTGGTCCAAAACAAAACTCTGAACATCTCAGATTTCTGAGGAACATTCTCCTTTTGTTTCATACAGATCTGCAGAAGAGAGGTACCTGGCTCCTTTTTGTACTCAGCTTTCCCTTCTTTGTAAGAACCTCTGAAAATTGTTGATTAGCAAGTGGCCTCAAAGACATACTAGCAATATCAAAAGGCAAATGTCTGAGTTCTGCCAAATGCCATGAATCTAGGATTTTTTTTTCTCTAGTTTACTATACAAAATGCTGAACAAACCTAACTACCCAAAAATAGTGTTCAGATAAATTATTAGAAATATAAACAATTCTTAAGCACAAGATGAATTTTTCTTTCTTTTCACAGAATTCTAATGTCTGAACACTTAAGAAATAGTAACCATAGTTACACTGCAATCGTGTTTTCATCAACATCAGGATTAATTGGTTAGTAAAATTACAGACAAAGCTTAAAGGAATCTTTTAATTTATTCAAAAAGTGTTCAGTCAGATTCTTATGAATGCCAGTAAAACCATTGTGTAAGACCAAAATTGATTTCTTTAGTTTTTGCGGCGTGTGCAGTATAGAAAGAAAATTCTCTCAACTCATGCTATATAACATTATATAAATAAATAATAGTAGTTTCTCCCCAGCAGACTAAGTCAGTTTATGCAACTGAAGTTGACAACTTAACATGAAATGTCTCAATGCAAAATTTCATCCAGGTGGCCTGAAAAAAGCAATTTCAAGTTAAAATACAAATAGCTAGATCTGGATGGGAAACCTATCCAGTCTTAATGGTGATGTTTTGGAAAATCCTTGGCTTTGTACTCCTTCCTGCAGTTCAAATTTCCATTCTTTTCCTTTCCTCCCTTACTCATTACATTACATTTTATAAAGGGCTGATTTAAAATGCCAGTGTCTTGTATTTTCCAGCCTCTTTACCTTCTCTGGTTTTAATCAAAATAAACCTGGGGTAGTGTTCTATAAAAAATACATCAGCCTTTAGTTTTCTATGACATTAGTTGGAGTGGTGGTTGTGAGCTTGTGCCAAATTTTAAGGGTCAACTCCCTCTTCTTGCACCACAAGGAGGCAGGCACTGTGGTAATACCATGTTTCAGCCTCTCTACTTTTTCTGAGTAGCAGTTTAACTGTTTCAATCACAGAGGGAAAAAAAGCTGCTTTAACTTCAGTATTATCCACAAAACACTCTACAGATTTAAATAACAGATCCATGTGCTGCAAGTCCTCAAAAGTAATTATAAGCAACAGTTTCCAGAGACCACCACAGACAGAAAAAATCTTCATGTACAGAAAACACTGTAACAGCATTAAAAAATACTTAAAGGTTATTAAAAATACTTAAAGGTTGTTAAAGCAACCCGTGATGTGTAAAGTGCATAACTCAGGAAAAGATTCATCCTACTTGACCATAGACATCTGAAAGGTAGGTGTCTCTGCCTAAGATGGTCACCAGATGCTCCTTTTGTCATCAGGGGAAAAGTAGGGTCTTCCGGTGTGTAATCTGGCCAACTTTTCCAAGCATACTCTCTGGAGACATTCAAAACCTGCCTGGACAAGTTCCTGTGTGACGTGCTCTAGGTAGACCCTCTCTGGCGGGGGGGTTGGACTAGATGATCTCCAGAGGTCCCTTCCAACCCCATATGATTCTATGATTCTATGAAATGAAACATGTCACAGGAGTGCTGTGTTTCTCAACTGATAAAAAGGCATATGGAGATGTCAGCATTTGGTCAACTTAAATCTTCAGAGGTTGAGAAGAAGAGAAACTCCTCCATCCCCTTCCAAAAATGCCACATTCCCAAAAGAATAGCTTTAGGACTTAACATGGCCTCCCTCTAACTTATGGATGAAAAGCTGATAATTCAACAAGAATCATTGAAAAAAAAAGTAATATATATTTTATCATGAATAACGCGTACACTGGGACACAGGATTCCGTGTACACAAAAGTTTTGCTCATGTACTAGACACAAGCTGAATCAACATGACTGGCTTTAACTTCTATATTTACAGCTTTCTTCCTCTAACATTGATTAGATCATCTCACAGATGCAGAATGCAGTTTCATTCTCTTCCACGAGCTTCAGAAATAAAAACAAAGAAGTATGAAGCCCATGGCTTACAAGTGTAACACTTGCAAGTATATTTTTGGTCACACATTCTCATAGCGGTTACAAATGCACAGCTGAATATGAACAAAAGATTGCAAATGTTGCAATGTTTTGCATATTTCCCCACATGTTTCCACCATAATAAAACTGTGTTAAGATTTTACTGATCACCAGTGAACTTTTGGGCATCTTCTGGGAGCAAATGAAAAGCAAAGCAAAACCAGGTAAACATCTGGTTGTGAATGTCATCTAGGATTTACTGCAAATCTTCACACATCTGGAATGTATTCAGTTGGGTGCAGCATCTCAGTTGGGAGTGTAACATTTTAATATGAATTTGATTTCCTATGTAGCATTAACACTTTGACAACAAACATGAGGCTTATCAAAAAAATATAATGTTTTCAGGCTTTCACTTTAATGTCTTGTAGCTTCATTGACAGTCTAGTAAAACATAGTGTAAAGAATCAGTAAAATGAGTTCCCGAGAAACTAAAGAATTACATCCTTTTTCCCACAACCCCGTACCTAATAATTCAGGACAGTTGGAAAAATAGCAATACTTCAGAAACAGTAGATAGAGAAAAAGCCCAAAGTGTCGTTCAACTCGCTTACTTCACATTATTCGAAGAGACTTAGAGGACAAATGCCGCAATTTCTTTCCCAGAGGTGCTCAGTACTGCAGTTGCAGAATGCAATGCAAATAGTAATGAAAATATTTCCACAGCTCATCTTGAGAGGTGCCATGTAAAAATAATAAATAAATAAATAAATAAATAAATAAACCCAAACAAAAAAAAAAAAAGCCAATTTATGTTCTTTACCAAGATTTTGTTTGGTTTCAAGATATTTCAATCTGCTCAGTGCTTTACACATTCATAGCAGCAATCCCATTGACTTAATCAGCAGTTGTGAATGATCAGCACTTCCATAAATCAAAACTAAAACTTTCAGTCAAGTACGCTATCCCAACCCTGGCAGCATCCACATCTGCCTGGGCCATGTTTGGCTTCAATTCTAGACCTTCTTCTACACTTACATCAGATTTCATTCTTTTCCACACTGCCAGCCTGAAGGCAGGACATAGGGTAATGAGCACAGGATAGGCGAATCTCCTGTTGCAGCCTAAAACAGGGGTTTCTTTGAAGGTTCTGTACATTTCGGAAAGTACCATACCCAATTATAGAATCATAGAATGGTTCAGGTTGGAAGGGACCTCAGAGATCATCAAGTTCCACCCCCCCTGCCATGGGCAGGGACACCTCCCACTAGAGCAGGTTGCTCAAAGCCCCGTACAGCCTGGCCTTGAACACTTCCAGGGATGGGGCATCCACAACTTCTCTGGGCAGCCTATTCCAGTGTCTTACCACCTTCAGAGTAAAGAATTTCTTTCTAGTATTAAACATAACTGAAAAAAACAAAAACCACCATGAGCTGCATCAGATTTCTACTGAGCATGATAAACCAAGATTTCTACTGAGCATGATAAACTGAGATTTCTGCAGATCAAAAGTTCATACAGGTGTCCAGGGTGGAGAAATTCAAGATCAAGCAAACAGCACTCAAGAAAAAAAAAAAACCAAACAAAAAACTACAAAACCACATGAAAATAGAAAGTTAAAGTGAGAAATTTGGTATAACTTTCTATTATGACTATGTTACCAGCTGCATCAATAAACAGAAAAATCCCTCTGCTGAAGTTAACAGCATAATACATTTTGATCTGCAATTATCTCACATGAAAACTGTCAGCAGGTCTCCAGAAAATACTCTCTGAAGTAGTATATTTATTTTAACGCTAAAGACTTACAGCATAGGTTTTCTTCTCTTTTTATTAAGGCTTTTTAAAATTTATTTTCCTACAGTATTAGAAATCTTGCATTTCAAGACACTTTATAAGATCACAGATCAAGATGTCTCTGGTGGATCTCATAATTTTATACACAATCACGTTCATCTGTGAGAATAAATAGATAAGCTTCTAATCTCTAGTTTTCAATTAGTAAAAATAAGCCATTTAAAGAAATCTATAATGAGATTTTCTATTTTACTAATACTTAGCAAGTTACAACATGATATGTCATGTACCACAACATCCATATTGGAACCCCATTTCCCCATTTTGTAAACTACAGCAGAACACTCTCATGTAATGTGACAATGTGCAATACTTTCTCGTAATCAAAGTCATTTATCCTACAACATTTCCCTCAAAACAGGGAAAATGAAAATTCTAAGCAACGACAGAGCCAGTATTTTTGCCTAACCTCTGACTATCCACTAAATATGCAAATTCTCCTCTTCAGTTGCAATCTGCCTGGAGCATCTGGATGATCTCCGGTACTCCAGCAAGCAGCAAGGCTAAAAACGGCAGAGGAAATAATGAGTGAAACACAGCTGAAGGTCGGCCCATATACACTTGTCCCTGGTAGTGGCTGCTGGAGGAGACAGTTCAGAAGTTTCCAGGAGCAGTCAGGAAAAGCAGATGGTTTAGACCTTCTCAGGGCAGAGACCTTGCCTTATATTATAACATGGAATTGCGCAAACCTACATGACATAATTACAAGTAAACATTTCTCAAGAGCTCTGCCATTTCTGATTATTATCTCAATCCTTAGAGAACACGAAGTTTTCACTGTTAAGAATGTTCGTAGCCTCCTTGAATGGACCTGACCCTCCCCTTCGTTAGATTGCTTTTACATCATCACTGTTTAATTCAGCATTGCGCTTCTACAGATTTCAATTATTTTTTTCCAAGATCCCTCTGTGCTCAAGAGATTATAATAAAGGAGTATAAGCATGCAATTATAATGCTGGATGAATGAGACCTGTTTCGATATTTCGGCCCAAATGACCCTTCATTGCAATTGTTCCAGGGAATGAACTGCCTCTTAATGTTTGTTAAATGCCAATGATAGAAGAGCATATCTGTAACTGTATATAACAGAGTGTGAAAATGATTTAATGTCTCAAAACTATCTGGGACTCATATTGTGGCTGACTTTCTCAAATCGATTTTTGACAAAGTAATTCAAAGTTATGTGCTAAAACTGTATTATGCCACTTGCTCTGGAGTCTGCCACTGTTCACTGGTTCTGCTGTGTGCTTGCAGACAATGACACAGACCAGATCTCATCTGCTACACAATTTTCTGCGCAACAGGAAGATTTAAAAAACAAACAAATTGAAGATGAACAAGAATCAAAAGAGACAAAGCGGGTAGAAGGCATTATTTAGCCTTGAAGATAACAACAACAGCAAAGATTTAGATGTCAGATAAGCTGCTATCACAGTCGATCTGGATTCATAAAAGATATCTACGACAGGCTGAAATACAATATGAAAGACCTGAACTGTATTCACTTGCCCGTTTGGGCAGAACAAGAATGAGTTTGTTGAAGTCTATTAATGTTAACATTACTGAAATGGGAACTTGGATTCACATCCCTGCTTTTAACAATGTGTACAGTTCATCTTATATATCTTTCCCTCAGAGTTATCACAATCCTTTCTTTTGCATCTGATTCTTACCAGATACTTCTGTAATTATGTTTGCAAACAGCAAATCAATATGAAATCATTGTTCTTTTTAAAAACCATTTAATCAAGCCAAGATGTGAGACATCCACCATAAATAAGTTTTGTCCAACTACAGTAAATTTTATCCTGCTGTACAGGCAGGATATCTTGCTCACTATTTCACGTTCATAGTGACAATGTGAACAATTTTTTTATTAACTGTGGGGGTAAAGACCCCAGCAGACAATGAGCCCTTGAGTTCTATGAATACTTGGACAGATTCAAGAGACTTAGATGGGAGGACAAACATAAATCTATGAAGGTGAAGTTGCTTGTCCAAGAGTTGACAACATCAGATTAACTCCAACAAGAGACTTGGAACTGAACTGGAGAGCCCTCGCCCAGTACTTTTTCCTCCCTTTTAGTATCAAACTTGTTTTTTCCCCCATCTTATTTGCCAAAAGAGCAGTATGAATTTTCAGTCTTCAAAGTTCAAAAGTAGTTAGTTCATAAGTAGTTTATAGTTCAAAAGTACCTTAGGATATATTAATTTAGAAAAAAAAAATCTTCTAAGCAACAAACTGCTGCCTTGGTCTAAGACTGAATTCATCACAGAATTAATAGGTACAATAATAAACCAACATCACATCAGTTTACAGATATGTAGTGCCTATAATCCCTCCTCAAGAATAGCTTGCATCTTAAACTCTTTTCACAGATCTGGCTCTCTATACAGAAGACAATGTTATGTGATGACATAAAAGTTTTATTACAACAAATTTGAAATGGCCAGACCAAACTTCTTGCAATAAAAAGCTTTATAACTCCATCCTGTATTTTGCTTAAGCCCCACGTTTTATAGAAAAGAAGTTTTAGAATTTTCTTTATTGAGTCTTTAAAAAATGTATTGGCACCATAATTTGTATTTCTATGCCTGTGAAACCCTGGCTACCTTGATGTCACGCATGTAACTATCCTGTCAATAAGAAAGAAAAAAAAAGGCATTGATTTTTTTAAAACCTGTAGAAAACACTTAAAACCATTTAGGCCCGATTCTATGTTATCTTTCTGGTGTAAATAGCGAAACAATGTTTCTCATGTCAACAGAAAGATATTGATAAAGAATGGGAAACAGAGAAGGATCAGTCCTTTTTAATATAAATCAGAATGTCACTCCTGTTTTAAGGTTCAATATTTCATCATCTACCAGGTTCCTAAATAAATGCTGTATAACACTTGATATATCTGAAAAGTTGAAATTCCCAGCTCTCAGATGAAAAAGAAAGCCTATTTCTAACCCTGACAATTCTCAGGAGATTGAACCTTAAAATCATCAGCAGAACAGGGCTGAATACTGCATTAATAGAACTTTTAGCAATATAATTGCCAAGCTCTACTTTTGGAAGATCCACCACTGAGGAAAGAAAAGGGGAGCAAAAGAATGAGATGGGTAAAAAAGACTAAGAAATACCCCACCACCATCACCCCATATTAAAAGGCCAGGAGATATGTTTGGAAAATCTGAATTATATCTGTGCATGTACATATGTGACACTTTTTAATAGAGGAAGTATATTGGCAGAAAATGATGCAGAAAATGTGGAGGTTTTAGATGTAACTTTATCTTTGTTGGGTTTTTTAGTGTTCAGGTACTAAAATATGCAAAGTGCTATGTTATAGCGAGACAGTTGTACATTATGGCAGAAGAATGAATTGAACAGAAGGAAAAGAAGGTAGAAAATAAAATTTATTTAATGTTCCTTTAATGTTTTTTTTTTACTGGCTAGTATTTTACATTTAGTTATATGTTTCTGTTCAGTTGAGTTTTAGAGTAAGATCCCCTCCCCACACATTTATTTCTGTGCTGGTTTGGAGGTTGTTTTTTCAGTTTCTCTTTCTAAGATCATGGGGGAAAATATGGCTTGGGAAGGTCCGGAACATCTCTCGTCCTGAACGCAGAACGACTTCATTCTCCCGTGGAGCCACAGCATTATTATGTTGTACATTACTGTATATGACT
>JAOXNO010000001.1:206855247-206878163 GCA_028565335.1 Limnodromus scolopaceus
GCATTGTACTCCATAGTGTTTCACCTTTTTTTTTTTTTTTTCTTCAGGAGGCCCTAGAGGTTTCATTACACAATGCTGTCTGTATCTTACCACCATTAGTTCAATAAGAAACACATAAGACAGGGCATAAATACCTGAGATGCTACAAAGGAATGAAGTTGAGAAGACACAGGCAACAGCTGCAGTGACCCAGCAAATCCCTGATCAAACTCCTGAAACTGAGGTCACATCAGGTTCTCCAAAACACAGGATTCCATGATTCAGGGATGTGACCAGAAACACAGAGCTGAAATCAAGACATCTTGATTCCAGGGAGTACTAGAGATCTGGTATGGGTCATTGTCAATACTCAACAGCTATACTGCACACACAGCAGCAGTACATTCTTATTATTCTGGTGTTAAGCACACACTAAAATGCCCTATGGAAGCACTGTGGAGCAAGATATATATCATCGTACCAACACTGCACCTCATGCCAAAAAAAAAGAAAAAAAAAAAAGAGGCAACTATTTAAAATGCCTTTGTTTAAATATCTAAGATCCTATCTGTCAGAAAAGGGGTTCCCTGACTTTGATTTTTTTAGTCTGCCTCTCTGAGATATTTCTTCATGCATGAGTAATTTTATGAATCTAGATAAAGATGATCTAAACTTTGCATTAATTTCAGATAAAATGTATATATCTGCATGAGTACGAAAAAAAGACAGACACCAGTCAAAGACCACGACGACTTCGAAAAAAGCAACCAAAAAGATGGCCAGTTAATGAAATAAAAATGTTTATAATTTACTCTTAGGCACAACATTAGGTAATACATTAGATACATGCACATGGAAAAGATCTGTAAGAGCAGGCTCTGCAGCCTACACTGAAGCTTCTGTG
Organism: Limnodromus scolopaceus; assembly: GCA_028565335.1. NCBI lineage: Eukaryota > Metazoa > Chordata > Aves > Charadriiformes > Scolopacidae > Limnodromus > Limnodromus scolopaceus. The sequence goes on from JAOXNO010000001.1 coordinate 206,856,131, forward strand.
TCCGCATTGAACAAGCAGATAACAAGTAGTCACGTCAGATCAGTTTTTTGGGATAAAGGCCAAAAAGAAAGGGGGTAGCTCAACACTCCTAAGAATTCAGGTCAGACAATATATGCTTTTGTTTAGAGTGTAACATATGCAATTAACAGTACCAGCAGACACAGTATTTGCAACTTCAGATGACTGTTGCAAATGCCGTACTGCGGAGCACCCCAAATCCCAGTTGGTTATGTGCTTATGAATTCAGCAGCACAAGTTACTTAACAAAATAAAGGCTAAATTAAAAAAAGGGAAAATGTAATCACAAAAACAAGCTAAAACTGTTTATTGCTGGTCAGAAGTACATTAATTCAAATGAAAGTGTGTTATATTACGGGCACTAAGCAAAGACTATCAATGTCCTGGAGATTTTTCTGCATTAAAATACTAAGCCACAAAAAACATGTACCAGTGAAGAAAGCATCTGGTTTGTAGCTAGCTCTTAAATTAATAAATCAACTGTCACATAATTGTGACTTCTACCTGAATGACAGCTCCAATTAATTTTGTATTGGTTCTCAGTGCAGAGGTGAGGTCAAGGTATCTTTTGGCTGCATTCCTAAATTTAAACACTAGACAATCTCATCCTTCTGGTTAAAAGTAATCAATATTAGCAATTTATCATAATTTGCTTTGCAGTGCACACTTGTGCTGTTTAATCAAGTGTCCTGCCTGGTTTGTTTGTTCACAGTCGCGTGAAAGGCATCCACTGAGCATGCCCAATACATTTTCCTTTCCCTCATAGCATCACTGCAGCGCCTGTGGCCCCTTGATTCATGCTCTGAGTGAGTTGCTGGATGACTTGTGTGGGTTGGCAAGGACTAGAAATGAGACACTGCTCTAAAGATCTCATGATAAATGAATTATCCTTGGCAACAGGTTTCTGGATCAACAAAAATAAAACCACCAAAAAACAAAAAATCCACCATCAAAAATAAAAACCATGAGTTTGATTAGAAACTTTCATATCTTAAATGTAGATCAATCTTCAATGAGATTTAATAGTAGAATAGCAGAGGCTGTCAAAGCTATCAGGTGTGACCTTTTATAGTCAAAGTGCAAATACAGCATTTCTCATTGGGAGATATTCAGTTCACTGTAATGGAGTATATAGACTCTTTAAGGATCAGGAAAGCAGCTGGCTCAGCTCTTTAATGAAATGGCCAAAGGGTATGATTTTTAACTCAGGAATTTAACTATCTGTGCCTCAGCCCAGGGTGAGGGAGTTAGATGAGGAACAGCATGACCTATTTCATCTCGTTTCTCTTGAAGAAGTGTCCCCAAAGAAGGTCTATATCAGGGACAGCTGGGGGACACACTGGGACATGCTCTGAGATGCTGTCCAGTTTGAAGTCTTGCTGGAGGAGGATAATTCTCTTCTTTGGTTTGGAAACTGAAGCATGGGGAAAGGGAAAAGGGATGTTCTGGTATTGCCCCAATATGATGACTGGACATAGGTAGGGTGTATCCCTAGATATAGGAACTGGTAAGAACTACCAGGCTCAGTTAAAGAGGGAAGTATTTAAAAGATGTGTAGATGTAGTGCTGAGGGACATGGTTTAGTGGTCACTTGGCAGTGCTATGTTAACAGTTGGACTTGATAACCTTAAAGATCTCTTCCAACCAAAACAGTTCTGTGATCCTATGGTTCCGTATAGCTAGGAAGACTTCCTGGGTGAAGCAGCTCTGTCATCATAGAATCAGAATCATAGAATCATAGAATCATAGAATGGTCCAGGCTGGAAGAGACCTCCAAAGGTCATCTAGTCTGGCCTCCCCACAGTCAGCAGTCCTAACTAACTGAAGAGCCATCAGCTCCCAGGAGAATTGTTGTTACCTTATTGTATGAAAGGCAGGCTTGCCTGACCTTTTATTGTTAATCTGTTATATATGATTTGATTGAAGTACTTTTTCATTAGAGTGCTAATCTGTTAAATATAATTTGATTGAAGTACTTTTTCATTCAAGTGGCAGTAGGTATCCTTGCCTGTGTCCTAAAGGAAGATTAGCTTAGATTCAGTCAGTTGAGACATGAATGACTGAGGTTTTGTAGGGGAATAGAAGCTATTTGTTTAGGGGGTTCTTTCCCAAGGGCAGTATGAAGTCCAGTGTCTTGTCTTGCATTGTGTTACATGTCCAGGAATTGAGGCAGCTGTGATGATGGAGGATGGAATATCCAAAAACATCTTGTAATGTGAATTGGTTTCTCCACTACAGGAGTACCAACATTAGTGGTCGTGTAGGTACGTGACTACATAATGCCCCCCAAAAAAGCCCCCCATGACTGGGGAACTCTGCTGTTACTGTAATCCAAATTGCAGGTGCAGTCTTCAAGCACACTAACACAGTGGACCAAGATAATCAGGGAGCACAAATGTTAGCAAGAACCCATCAAAATCCAGCTTTTACTGTATTTTTATCTAAAATTAGACATTTTTCCTATTTGCCACTGTATCTTTCTCGAGGCTCTATTTCTGGCATGGGGGTTGATGTCAGGTTTTTTTCTTAACGTTCTTGTGGATTTCAAAGGCAAAGTTAGTTTCATATTTTTGAGAAAGCAGGAGTTAAAAAGAGATAAAACCTCCGTAGATGCCACTGTAGTTTATGCATCCCTCTGTGAAGGCATTTTTCCAAGTTTCCCAGTGTTCCCTTGCTTTAGAGGAGGATGATTGTCCGTGGCACTGTGCCAACAATGTGTTGAGTCTAAAAGCCATCCAAGGTCAATGTGGTTCTATTCTGGAAAAAATATATGTTATTTTTACCCTCTAAAGCTACTTTGCACAAACTACTAATACTATAAATTAGGGTATATAGTCTGGAAATCATCTGTGAGCATCTGAGGAGATTTGGCTTTACAAAAGAAGTGTAACGTAGCAGATTAACATGGTGAAAGTTTGCTTTCATTAAACTATATGAGTGTTTATTACCTGCTCTAAATACTACACTAAAGCCAAAGCCAAGCATCAGCTATACCTCTAGCTGGGAACTAGAAAAGATAATAATTTGCAGGACACTCCACTTGAATCTTTCCATTCCATCAGTTGTCACTCAGATCCCAAGCTACTGTAAATCATTTGACTTCTTTTGGCTGCATCTAAAGATTAATTTTAGTGAAAAAAATTCAAAAGTGCTATTCTAGGTTTATCATACCTGTTGAAAGCTTTATAAAATATACTTCTAATGCCAACACTCTGGGAAAATTCATGGTTTACGTGCCTGAGCAGACCTTGTAGCAACCCACCATTTTCCATCACGACTATGTGATTTCTCTAAGACCAGGGGTAATGTGAAGGTATTAAGCCATAATGACTCCTCAGGACAATAAATTGAGTGAATTCCATGTGAAAATATGAAAGCTGAGTCCATCTAAACAGGCTGGAGAGTGGGAAAATTCCCTCATTAAAACATAATAAAAAGCATTCTATATATATTAGACCTTAAAAAATTCTGAGGTTGAGCAGTGGAAAGAAAGCTCAGAATTACTCAGAAATAAATGAAAAAAAAAAAAAAAGAACAACCTAGGACAGGAATACAAGGATGTTTTTACAGATTAGACTTTTATTTCATTACAAGATTAGCTGAGAAAACCTGAGCACTATATCTATGAGAAAGAGACAGCATCCATGATTTGGAGGAATAGCCACTTGCATAAGGCAAAATTAGAGATTGTTTGTTGGATTGTGGTCACAGCCACTGAAGAATTCACGGCAGTGAGGAAATTAAGGCAGGGAACTGCAGGCAAGGAGCTTATTATTTTTGTCCTGATTTGTACATCTTTTCTGATACCTTTAAAGTAAAGAAAAACTTTGCTTGGAAAACTTTGCAAAATCTTTCTCTCTTTTTCATTTCAGCTGTTCAGAGCTGAAGTGGAAAGCCAGAGCATGTAGAGACTTGGAAATTCAGTAAAACTCGTGTCCAGACTCTGGTAATTTCTGGGAATGAGTCATTTGTGGGCTGCGGGACAGTGTCCCAGTTCCATGCAGAAGTAACATCCTGAGGTTCTACCCAAAAAAACCCCACAGAACAGCCAGAGATGGTCACTGGAACCTGCTGAAATCCGGAGAATGTAATAGCTACAAAAACAATAGACTGAGGCCCAAACACAGCAGTTTGGTCAACAGCTATCCTGGAGGACTTAATCTGTGGTAGACCTTCCAGGGAAAAATTCTTCAACTTTTAGTGTATTTTCCACCCTATCCCTTAAAACCTACAGAGGAGACCCACTTTGACTGGTGTACATCTTGAAAGACAGCCAACCATGTCATTTCTGCTCGTGAAGCTCACTCACTGGAGTGCACCAATATTTCAGAGAGTCTGTGCCTCAGAGAGGGCACAGCCAAGCAGCTTGTACCAATAAACCCACAGGCATCGGTAAAGGTTTTCAGGCTGTACGAGCAAAGGAGCAGCTTCTGCAAACAGCCTTTTTTGCAATATTTTCCATTCCACATACCTGTGCTTAAACCAGCAAGAGCAAATAGGTTCACCATGTAAATAAAACAGGGCAGCATATATAATTTTAATTTGAAACCCACACCTACATTTGAAAATATAGATACAATCTGGAATTGTGAACTTTTTAAATCTGCACCAAAAATGAATGTATAAAGCCATTTTCCTTTGTAGTTGCTTTTCTCTTTATAGATATAGGACATGTCTGAAGCCAAGTGAGAGTTTTTCCATTTCAGTGGGCTTTAGATTATATCCATAATACACAGAGGGAGCACATGCACTTTATAATAGAGGGATAAAAACTGCATCTGCAGAGCAAGATGACAGGGTACAACTGCTGGAATTTTTGTGCAAGAAAATGCATATTATGTTTTTTCACTACTACTTCATGATTCTTATAATCAGAACTGCAGATGATGTGGAAAAGGTATTGTTTTCACTGAGGACAAAGTCATTCTAAACATAAAATCAGAAGACAATAGCTTTACAAAATATTAAAGATGCCCTATGCTACATCCAAGAGGCAAGATAGGTTCATGAATTTCTCCCTGTAGATATGTTTCTTCATCTAGGTTTGAACACTAAATCACAAGATTCACAAACCGAGGCTGCATCTGATTATTAACAATCAGGAGAACATGAAATACAGTGGATTTCTGTAGCAAAGCACTCAGCTGTGTTTCTGTCTGAGCCATTAACCTGCTGAACATGATTGTATTATTAATACTAGATATTTCTCTCAATGTCGCTTACAGCCCTGAGACATAAATTACACCATACAAGTTGCTAAGAACTTCTGTGCTTTGGATATGAAAGTCTTATTGAAGAAAAGTGTCATAGAAAACACAGGAAGAAATTTGGAAGCAAATGCAAAAGATTAGTTACTGGGAAACAGAGGGAAACTATTTCAGAAGTTACTGGGACACTGAAAAACTCTACCTTCTGCAATACGGATTCAAGCAGAATGAAATACATTTTTACTTTTCTTCTAACTATTCCTCAAGTTCATCAACTGAGTATTTGTCATGTGAGTCGTGGGATGTATACATTTCTTTAAATGTAAAATTACATAGAGTTTCTGTGTTCCTGTTATTAAACATTCTGAGTTGTTAAATCATCTCTTCAAATCACATCCTTGATCATCCTATCTATAAGCCGCTGATTTGCTTAAGAGTTTATCCTCATGCTCTCATTCTTTGATTTTTTTTTTATTTGTTTGGTTTGGTTTTAGTTTTTGGGTGTTTCTGTGGTTTTTTTTTTCTTTTTTTTTTAACCTTATCTTTTTACATTTCCAAAACCTACTTGTGAGGACAGGTCAACCTGCTGTAGAGAAAAACTGCCCTATTGAACCATGGCTGATAGAGACCTTGGCTTTGGGGTTGCAGCTGCATCCCCATGTACAGTGGACACTGCAGTACGATGCTGCAGCATCTTCCTTCTCAAACAGAAACATGGGCAGAAATCTGATCCTCCTTCTGCCTAAAGATCTCTCTGTCTTGGCACTGAGGGTGAAATTCCCTTAGGACACATGCGTTTGTATAACTGATCTTTACAACAGTTAAATATCAGTTATAGCTCATGGTCTGTGTCATGTCTTCAGGACATTTCTTCGTGTACAGGAATTTATTTGCTTGTGTTCATTTTAAATAGCTTCTGTATCTGCATCTTCTGACTTGGAGGTCGGACTAGATGACCTTTGGAGGTCCCTTCCGGCCTGGGCAATTCTATGATTCTATGATTCTATGACTTTCTCCCTTTTCTTTGACAATCTTGTTAAACTTACTGAATGCACTGTTTCTTTAACTAAAAAGTTATTATACCAAGTGCCAGATCCAATTTAGTATCTTCATTCACTCTTTATCCCCTCTTTCTTACTATTTACATTCTAGTCCTGACCTCAAGCAGTCTGGATGGATTTTTCTTTGAGCTCCAGATGGCTTTCCTTTGTATTGCTGGGCAAGTATGTAATTTAACAGGTACTTCTAGCCCCTCACATAAGAAATTGTTTCTATGCAAGAACCTAAGATTTTCCAAATCTTGACTTTTGCCTAATTTTTTGTCCTTTAATTCCAGTGTTTCACTGCAAAATATGAGATCTGTAAGCCTTGATACTGACATAAAAAGCATTTAACACCTTGCATCAATTGCTTTCCTGAATGCTCTTAGTTAGACATCAGCCCCACACTTGAAAGTAGTTTTCAGTGACTGTTTTCAGGCTAAAACCTGCCAAAAGCCAAGCTGATGCGATAAGTGAGAACTTCAAGGAGAAGTGACAGGGTCTGTAATAGGGTCTGGGACTAGTGTAAAATAGTGGGTCTAAACTATTTCAGGATCAGCACTGAGCTGTTCAATTCACAGATATTTGACAAAAAAAATGAACCTAAACCGAAAAAGACCAACCCCAAGCCATCCTAAATTATCATTAAGCCCTATTCTTATATAGTAGAAATGGAGATATTTACACTGTTTTAGATTTCATCCTTGCTTACTACTAAGTTGCCTGGAAGTTGCCTCTTAAAACTCAGTAAGGCAAATATCCTGGAAATGAGTGGTGAGAAACAGAATAAAGAAAAATACGTGTTCCTTGTCTGACTCTTAGCACCATGTAGCTCATAATGACCAATTCTTTGAACTCGACATGAAAAAAAATAAAAAATGGATAAGAATGGCTACAGGGGATGGACAAACTAATCAAGGATTTGCTACTGTGCACCACATTTCATAAAGAAATGTGAATTGTGCAATTGTACTGTCTGGTCAGTGTCAGTCTTATCCCTAGAATTATTCAGTCTCACAGTGGAGAACTCGTACCTATTTAAGTCTGTGGAAAAAGCCTAGCTGAGAAGAAAGATGCAAGTTCATGGTCATTCACCTCAATTTTTTTACTTCTCAAAATGACTGCAATGAGGGAAAAGCTGCAAAAGGAGCTCACCGCTTAGATATTTTGTTTGTCTGCTATCAAGCCAGTCAATATATTTATATAAGCTGATTCATCAACATATACTTATCTCAGAGACTATTATGGCATTTTCTGTGCTGTTGCACAAGGGGCATTGCAGGGGAGCAGAGGTATTCAGGGAATGATAAACTAACAGAGAAGGAAGATGTTAAAAATCTGGGAATATTGTAATTAGAATGGGAAATTCAAGTAATTCATGACATAATTCCACCTGAAATAATCTTTTATTGGTTCTGCTACTTGTGTATATTCTGAACAAATTTTCACTAGTATTGGCATGAGATTGTCCCATCAGTTCATCCACAAAGAAATTGAAAAAAAAAATATCTCACCATAAAGATGAAACAAGAGAAACCAAGAGACTTGAATTCTTATTCAGATTTTGTCTCTATCTGCTTTGGGAAAATTATGTGCCATTTTTTGAAAACATTTAAAAACTTTGATGAGGTAATACCACCATATTAGTATCCCACATCATTTTCCCTTGGAGTATTTAGGAAATCCCTGGGAATACAGGGGAGTGCTGGAATACAGCACTTTTGTAGCACAGGTTGCATGTGGCTGCAGTTACTGTGGGCTTTTGCAGAGCAGAGCTGCAAGTCATTCATCTGCTGATGTTTTTAAAGAAGTTTTGTGTTGCAGAGACCACTTTGAGGGAAGCATGATTTATCCTGTGGCTGTATGAATTTTTCTCTGCTGGATACACTCTGGGTTGGGTGGGAACCTGCAGTGCTTGCTGCAGCACAGACAAAAATGTGCTTCACAGTGATGTTGCTGCATTAATGATTTGTATATGAAATTTAGGAAATGTATGAAAGAAATTTGTAACAAACATGTAGAAAGCTGCTAGAAGAAAATGCTAATTCTGACAGACTTCTGAGGTTGCCTTTCGGGAAACAGACAATATATTCAGGAGACATAGTATCTTGGATGTTTAAGGCTACTAGCTTGTATACTGTCCAAATCAACTAATTGTCCAGGACAGTGAAACAAATTTGCCATGACAGGCTAAAAGGTAATAACTTGTTTACTAAAGTTTAGAAGTTTACATTGAATGAATTGCCAGATGAATAAAAAATAAATCAGGCAGGATGGGCTTATTATGGTGTGATGGATGCCTCCTGTAGGGCATAGGCACTATCGTCTGGAAAAGCGCTGTCTTCAGGGTTTATGAGAACTCGGAAAAAAAACCATCTGAACATAGGTTTTATGCCACAGTCAGCATGCCTGGCAGTCAGGCACGTATGAAGCTTTATAGCTGGAAGACTTCTCAGTTTGTCCCCAGGTGCTGAAATAGTAGCAAATCCCTGGATAAATGTATTTGCCAGTGGCAGCAATTTTTTATTCATTTTCATAACTCTTCCCGCGGTGCTAAGTTCCTGTAGCTGTTGCAGATAACTTCTGGTCAGCTTTTCTGTCAACCTGTTCAGTATCACTGAAATTTTATGCCACGTGTCGTGACTCTTCGATTGCCAGAAAGACTGAGCTCTGACAATTGATCACTGTGCCTATTGCAAAAAGTAAAAATAAAAATGGAGGGGCTGCCAGATAAGTCATTATCTATAACTTCTTTTACCTGACCAAAGCAGTAGGACTCTACCAGGGAAACCTGATATTTTGTGGATATGTTTTTAAAGGTAGTGTAGGACTTCCTGATATAATTTTTAACAAAACAAACAAACAACTTCTTTTCAAATATCTGACTCAAAGGGAGACAGGCACAGGGAAATATGGTTCCTCGCAAATGATTTTCCTTATGTCACTCTGATCCCCAGCCCCATGACCGTTTTAGGGTGTGAGAACCTGAAGACCTTTGCAGTAGATTTCTGGTTCCCATTATACAGGAATATAAAGGCAAGGGATATTGCATAATTGCATCTATGTACTTGAAGATTGGGAAATATTCACTACATTGAAGCAGAAGGATCTAACTTAGCTGCTCTACCTGCCTAATATTCCTACAGTTTATAGTCAACAGAGGACTCAGTATTCAGAATTTAGCTCAATGGATTGCTCTGGTAAAGCCTATTTCTCTTCACTAGTAAGATGGAGCTCAGTGACATGAGCCAGAGGAATTACCTGGCTAAGTTGATCACCTAGAGGTGGATGAATATACTCCTAGGAGACTTTGTCCAACCAACAGTGATAAAAGCCAAAAAGTAAAACAGGTACCAGTTTTTGAAGTGTGGGTTAAAACAGGCAATTGGGAGACCCCCTGGTCCAGCCTTCCAATAAAAGCAGGGCTATTCCCAACATTAGAGTGGCTAACCATATTTCCACCTAGCCAAGTCTTGAAAGTATCCAATAATGGTGATTCCACTGTAGACACCCTCTACCCTGTTGAGATACATACTGGGAGTGTTGAGATACATACAGTACAACCTATCTGTACATTATTCCAAAAAATGACAGTTGTTGGTAGTCTTGAAATAATTGTAGTCCCTGCTACACAATGCAGAAGCAAATCTAAGGCCAAAGAACTGAAAAGCAGTGAAACCAGTAAAGAAATGATTGAGGAGATTTTTGTATACAGGTTTGTAATGTAGATAAGGGAGAGAGAAAAATCTGTATGTTTCTTTTCCGGCTGCCAACACATATGAAGATAACTAAACTTTAAAAGCCAGACTACTCTAATTGCCATATATTTTAAGGTCAACAACATGGTCTGGCAGAGTCACATATTTGTACAATAACTCTTAACTTCATTAGAAATTATTGGCTCCAGTCAATGTATGCACTGAAAATGTCATAGGAAAATATAGGATGGAAAAAAATTATTTTTCTGAACATTAAATTTCCATATACTTTGGTGAGAATCCACTTTCTTCATCATTTTGATTATAAGGTTCCCTAAGCATTTGATGAATGCCTCTAAGCAGAAGCGTGCTTTTCAGAAAGGTATATGATTCACCATTGTACTTGAACAATTTCTTTTTTAATTTGAGCTCAAATGTAGTAGCTGAGTACACTCCTGGCCTATCTCTGTTTCAAAAGTCCTCTCAGCTTCTTATAACCTCATTATAAGAAAGTGAGAAGTATTTTCTAAACTCTTTTTTCTAAAATACTTAGAGAAAGTCTGAAGAAGGTTTTCTATATAATCTCCCTGAAACTTAAGCACATTTTTTACAAAGTTAAAAGTAGAGATAACAATAAGTCTTTCCTTATAAAGCGACTTTACTTACCAGTGTGCATTTGCAGGGAATGGTCTGAATACTTCTTTACATGCTTGGTTTTGCAACACCCACAGTTTCTGGCTGGCAGTTGCAATACATAACTAAAACTAAAATATATACAATAGGTAAGAGAAAAACACTATTCTTATTTACTCTGAGTCATTGTTCGTAGTTTGAGATTCTCATATATTCAATACTTGGAGATTTTCAGAAATGCATCTTTACTCTTAAGAACAGTGGATATTGTAATAATATTTTGGATGGCTCAAACTCATGAAGCCTATTAAGACACTTCTTAATAATGGACAGCTGGAAGGGCAATAAACATGGGGGTAAGAAAAGGTTTAAAAAAAATAATAATTTTCTTTTCCGGAAAATGTGGGGGGTTTTTAATGAAAGTATGAAATGAGTATGCCAGTTTTGGTGTCACTTTATTGAAAAAAATACCAAATTAATTATTTCAGTAATGCAGATTTTTTTATGCTGTCAGAACAGAATCATCAATGCTCATGTCCCCTTTCTGTTCAATGAGCTACTAGAAACTTGCCCTGCTTTATCACAGAGGTTTTTCCTGCCTTCAGCAATATCTTCATGAATATGTTCGCATTACCTTTTGTGAGCAGGCAGAGGCTAGTTCTGGCTTATCACTGATGTGACCAAAACGTCTGTAGTCAACACAAAACTATTCTTAAGCTAAAAAACCCAGCACGTTGATATTGCTGTAAATTATGCATCCATTCTGGGTAAGGGCACAATGTCTTTTCTTTGTGCTCATGGAAGTCTGTGAAGCCACGCCTACAGTCTGGTGCTCAAAATATCCAATTTGCAGATTTTGCAATACGGAATTCAATACCGTTAGGTATGTTCTTGGGGGGGGCAGTAATTAATGCAGAGGACCTTTGAGAGACCCTTGATTTTTACTGTAAGATCCTGTTATAAAACTTTTCAAAGTGCAAAGTTTCATACAGTCACTAAACATGGATTACCTCACGGTTTTCAAGCCCATTGACTTAGATTATGACAGTGAACAACATTCATTACAGTTCAGAGAGGAGTTCCACATAGAGGCATTCAGACAGATTTATTCTGCACTCATTCAAACTTGAAATAAACCATATCGAGCACACACAAAGTAATATATTGTCTCCTCATGGCTAAAGGTCACTGGTGCACCTCCTTCAAGGCATCTGAAGCAATTCTAACAAAGTTGTCATACTTTCAAGTCATATTTACTGGACCTAATCTTCTCTGAACCATGTCACTGCTGCTGGAATAAACAGGGACATGGTTGTCAAGGACTTTTAATTTTCAGTGACAGCTGTCAAAGGGTCTTTCTTAGACACCAGTCATATTTTAGATAAGAAAATAGTTTCAGGCTGCATGCCGGCCACAGAACATGAGCAGTTGTGATTGCATACATTCTCATTTCCCCAGTTTAATTTGAAACTGCAAATAGTAAATTGGATTTTGTGGTTCAAATAAGATAGAAACAGAGACCAATTATCTCCAGTTTATTGATTACTTTTATCAATCAGTGTTTATTTTATAAATTAACTGACAAGTTGTCCTAGCTCAAAGCAGTAAGATTGGATTTATTTTTTTTTTTAATAACCTGAATCTCATATGCACTTTTAAAAAGAACAATGGACTACAACAAACTAAAAGCTAAGGTAGTGGGATGTAAGTTGTGTTAGTAGGGAATCCCCAAGGCAATGTTTCATGGTGCATGGAAATAAAGTGACAGGTGACCATTGACCTCAAAGGATTTTGTTTTACTGTCCTAGAAATGTTTCCATGAACACAGGGAAGACACACAACACAGGATTTTGCTACAGGCTCAAAGACTGGTGTATGAAAAGAGGGAAAGCATAACACTTTCAAATATGCTTCTCTTGAGCTTATTCATCTTCTAACCTTAATAAAGGAAATATAGGAAGTGGAGCCATGTGCAAACAAAAATTGGAAAAAAGGAAAATTCCAATGAGTTAATATAAAGCAGATTTCTGAGATTTATAAAATTGAGTTTTTTATTTTCATCCCTCACCTTCTGCCTCTTGCAATTCATTTTTCTCCCTTGCATCGTACTACATCACTCCTAGATTTTCAAAGGAGTTACCAGTTTCTGAAGGACTTCAGAGATGCATCACAGAGGAAAAGATTTAGGAAATACTAAAAGAGACCAATGGTGAAGGCCTGAAGGAAGGTTGGACACAGTTACTTTCTACAGCTCAGAGTTAATTGTTCTGGGAGAAGAGAAGGCAGCATTTTCCCCAGGATCAGAGTGTTCCTCAAAGCACATCTTTAAAAAAAATTCTTCTTTCTACAGAAGATCTTCTTGGCTATGGCTCCAGTAACCTTATACCGGAGTGAGCAAATATTCACCTCTGCATTCATTCCACAGCCTAGTTATTCCCTTCACATTTTAATGAAAAAGTAACTCTGAGCCTCAAAGGCATTGTGGAAACCCAGGTCTCACAAGAATCACTCAGAAGTTACACTGCCCAGTCTAGAATAAAAAGAGACAGATCTCCCAACAGAAGTGACTCACTATAATTTCCAAATCATGCTACAGGTTGATCAAGATCAAAATTTACAGATATGCAACTGAACAAAGTCATACATTTGAAATACAAGTTATAAACCCATCTTTAAAGGCAAAATTATTCTTTAATACCTAGAAACATACTGAAAGAAAGGCTTCTAAGTGCAAATATAAAGGATATATGTTTTAGTTAAGACATTGACTAAAACTATAATAAAAAAAATCAAAACTCATTTGGTCTACTTTCCCTTGCAACAATGATCAGGAGACTTTAGTCCAGTAAGGGTCTAAGAGCACATTGTTGCACTTTTTGTAAAAAAGAATGAAAAAACATATAGTAAATAGTATTTACTTTTCTATCAGGGATGTAGTTTTAGGTTTCAGATCTTAGACTGCTTTTCAGGTCTTAGAAAGAGCTCTCTCCATGGGTTAGATAATACAGATAAACCTGTTTGACGACTCTTGCACTCTCCTCCAAAGCCTTAACTATTAGCCACTCTTTGGGACAAAATGCATGGTTGGAAGGAGGGTACAATTTGATGCAGGACACTTTGATGATTAATTAGGAAGAACATGAAAAATTATCCATCTTATTTGATGTCAGCTGTCTGAAGTTCAGTGTCCCGTCCAGGCTAGTCACTGAGGCTCTTCTTAAAGTGAAAAAAAAAGTTAAAAACAATCCAGAGAGTTATTAATTTCATTCTGAGATTGGTATTTGAGGTGAATGGGATGAACTATTTTCTGGATATGGCCATTTCTGTTGCTGATATATAGGAAGTTCAACAACCAGGCTAGATGAAATACCAATCTTTTATACCCAGTGTGAGACAGGGCCTTCTGAATAGCACAGAGATGCCCAGCACTTAGGGGTCAAGTGATTAGAGTAATTCTCTCTATTTATTTCTCCCTGCTTCGCTATATAACTACTAAATAGAACCATCCCCAGGCTGCTTATTGTCTATGTCAGATTTAAAAGCATAGTTCTCATGTCTTCATATGAGTCCTAAGCATTTATCACTGCAATAACATCACCTTACAGCTCTGGTAATACACATAGAGTTTTATATATAAGCCATGATCATCCTTTTTTTTTTTCATTATGAAATTCATGGAAAGTACACATCATTGGGAGTTCTTAGGCCAGATGCACAGAGACAGTAAGATTAAGTGTTTAATTCCGATTGTATTAATTCCAAACAGATTTAGTTGTATACTAAATGGGTGTGTGCACAAATATACATATATATATATATATAAAATACCACCTTTATTCTGGAGTTTGTTTGTTTTTTGTGAACATAGTGCATAATCCTGTGGCTACTAGACACATAAGTCTTTTGGCAAATCTTTCTTAGGCTTCTGTCGATTTATTGCTTTGATTTTGTCCAAATGCAACTGCTAAGCCAATTTTTGTAATAAAGAGAAAAGCAGCTGCTTATACCAGGATAGTTGAAGACATGCTACCACAAGTCACTTCAGCAAACTCCACCAATTTTTCATTTTGTGGAAGGTATATTTTCCTATTCGTTAGGTACCGGGGAGGAATGCATTTGACTCTACCAATCTGATCCGGTCCTTTAGGACAAAGCTGAACTTCTCCAATTTAGTTTCACAGGGCTGAATGAGGTGTCTTCATTCTGTGGGTTTCAATGAAATTTAGCTGTTAAGTGCACATATGTACTCAGAGACTCAAATCCCATAGTGTATTTAGTGTTGTTGAACCTATTAATGATGGAAACCAGAATCTCTTTGCAACCTAGATTAGCTTTTGCCTAGGGGAAGATGTTACTAACTCAAAGCTCTCATTTACTTATCTTTTCATGGCTTTGCATTTTGTTTTGGGCTTTTTGTTTTGTTTTGTTTGCTTGTTTCAGTAAGATAACCTGCTCTCACATAAGGCTTTGATCTCTTCCTGTTCACACACAACCACTAGCTGGAATAAGGGAAAACGATATTTGCCTCTTGAATTGTTTTTATATTTTTAATACCTTTATTATGATTAGAGGATAAGGCTGGTGTTTGGTATGCAGGTCACTTCATGTTTTCAGTTCTTTCTGCAATTTTACTAAAACAATTTGGAGCAGATTTCCTCAGGAGGCAAGATAAAGACACTTAAAGGATAGTCTACTAAGAATTGTCCTGACAATTTTAAAGTATAATCCTTATGAGATCATTACACATTATATTTGGTGACTGATTGACTAGCTATGTCCATATTTATACATGGTAAAAAAGGTTTCTGCATTTCAAAACTTTAGACTACTTTGCAGATGAATGAGGTCAACAGTACATTCTGTATAGACCCCAACTTTTTTTAACATTGTTTGGAGAATTTTCCAGATATCTAGGATGCAAATAACATGTTAAGATTCTTATTCACCTTTACCTGTGCATAATTCAGAACAACTGGCAAGCAAGAACATATTTTATTTTTCTGGGATAGTCATATTGAATTACTGTCACACAGCACCCCAACATAACACACCAGGGTATTAAAAGGTAAGGAGTGCTCTTCAGCTATTCACGGAATTTTGGGATCTGATAATGAGTAGGTCAGCAAGGAAAAGTATATTGCTATGAGCTACCATAACCAAGAGCTGTTTGGTATGCAGTATACTATAAAGGTGTCTGAAGCAGATTCCCAGCAGATCTCCTACACTTTATAATAGAGGAAACCACTGTAATTACACTACTGAAAAGTGTAAGAGATATGCTATTATACCTTTTTGATAATGACCCTACAGAGTCAGGTTGTGAAGACAGAAAGAAAACTTCTGAGAAAGCACAGTGTAAATTAGAGGGTGTAAACTCAATCCTCCTAATTATATGAATTACTACTAATCACTTTTCACAAAGAGTCATTGCATTGTTATAATAATTTTACAGCAACATAACTGCAAAACAATTACAATCGCGCTAAAAGTATGTTAAAAGAATATTATTAAATCCACCAAGTCAAGCACTCAGAAATTACCATTTGTTGCACTACTGTAACTTTAGCCTCTTTGCACATATAAGTCACAACAGCCTTAGTTTATGTGATCTCAACAACATTTCCCCAGAATCTCTGCCTTTATCCATGCCCAGGTTAGACAGTTCTCAATCAACACAAGGGCCTAAACAACCTAAGATAACTTTGAAATTGACCTTGCTTTGAACAGGGAATTAAACTACATGAGGCACCAAGATTCATTTCTATTTAAATTATTCTCTCATTCTTCCTAGTACTTTTTCTCCATTCTTATTACTGATTATATAACTCTAGATTTTAATATAAAGTAATAAAACTCCATTTAGAATAACCAAGCTTCCTATGATGACACTACCATTATTCCACTTTTATAAATGGAAGACGGAAAACAGAAACACACTCAAGGCAAAGCAAGAAATATGCAGGAGAATAAAGGGAATTAGTTCAAGTCCTGGGGTAACATCAAACCTACTATTACAACCACAGTCAGCTCCAGCACACTTTTAAAAATAGCTTTAAAACCGTCTCAACTTTTAAAAGCTGAGGCAACTGAATGGCCCTAGGATCCTCCTTTGGAAGATAACAGCATGTCTTTAGAGATCCATTGAACTTCTCAAAATTGTCTTCCACACAGTTATGCAGTGGTCAAAGCTTCCAATTCGCAATGCCAAGAAACTCCAGTTTCTTCCTTTCACTTATTTCCTGGCAGCCACAACCCTACATCACTGTATTCCCAAAGCCCAGCCAAACCAAACCTTAAGCTCTGATGTAACATACATTTCAGCTAGATAAAAGAATCATTAGAGTGAGCCATCAGATTCATATTGATAGGAGTCAAATGCCAAACACTAGAAAGCTTTAAGTGAGGGAGCTTGCCAAGAAAGTCAGCTTCCAAGTCTGCTTCCAACAACCTCTTGACAGAATTCTTGGTCTCTCCTGATATTCACTGTTCTTATAAAAACTTGAAATATAGTTCAGAATTAATATCTTCATGTATTTCAATGAATTCATTACCTACGAATTTTTCACAGAATCAAAGAATCATAGAATAGTTTAGGTTGGAAGATACCTCAAAAATCATTTAGTTCCAACTCCCCTGCCATGGGCAGGGATATCTCCCACTAGACCAGGTAGCTCAAAGTTCCATCCAAAGTCCCTGGCCTTGAACACCTCCAGGGATGAAGCATCCACAGTTTCTCTGGGCAACCTGTTCCAGTGTCTCACCACCCTCACAGTAGAATATCTAATCTAAAACTACCCTCTTTCAGTTTGAAGCCATTACCCCTCATCCTATTACCCCTCATCCTATCACTACATGCCCTTGTAAAAAGTCCCTCTCCAACTTCCAGAAATATCTTAATTCTAATTACTGTCAGAACCACCTTGAGAAAAGCCACCTATGCCTGGAATATCATTTTTCAAGGCTCTGTGGAGACATATAATAGTGGACAGGCAGGTTTGGTATTTATTGTTACACGGCTCCCACTAATGAGGGAGCGCTAGCCTGTTGAAATGGCCTACCCTGCATCAATGCCACCCTGGATCAGGTTTCTGTGGAGGAAAGTTGCCCCATGTACATCAGCACTTGGATCTGATCTCCTTTTAACTTCATACTAGAAGTTTGTAACCTAACTGAAAACATATTTTTATATATAATTCTGTAAAAAATCCTCAGAGGAATAAGATGGCACTCTTGCATTTGCTTCATTGATGTTTTGTAGCATCCTGCTGGTGTGGTTCATTACCTTCTCATGCTAGGGAAGCATGTTGAGTATTTAAGTGTCTATAACCTGCTGGGATAGAGCTGGAGGACTGCTGTGTGAAAGGAGCCAAATGCAGCGCAGTCCTCATCCAGACTGTTTAGCTGGAGAGGCTCTTGGAACAAATGGTTGAGTCTCCGTGTCTTTATGTAAAGAATGAGCTTAGTGCAGAAGTGACCATGGCAGTCAACTAGGAAGAAAGTGGTTATGTGGGTAATCAGAGGACAAGGGATCTGGAACAAGACAAGGAAAAATCAAATAATCTATTCAGATCTTGCAGTTTAATATATTTGTTCTAGAAATGAAAATAACAGTAACCGTGATGTCCTTCATACGCTACTGAGCTTTCTGAGTTTTATTTATTACAGAAGAGTGTCGTGGTTTAACCCTAACTGGCAACTACACACCATGCAGCTGCCCACTCACTTTCCTCCCTCTCTCTTTCCCAGTAGGATGGGCAGGAAAATGGAAAAAAATAAAACTAGTGGGTTGAGATAAAGACAGTTTAATAGGGCAGCAAGGGAAGAGATAATAATAACAACAATAATAACAATAGAATATATAAAACAAGTGATGCACAATGCAATTGCTCACAACCCACTGACCAATGCCCAGCCGGTCCCCAAGTAGCAACTACTCCCTCCAACCAATTACCCTTAGCTTATATATTGAGTATGGTGGTGTATGGTATGGAATGGTCAGTTTGGGTCACCTGTCCTGACTACGCTCCTTCCCAACTTCCCTTCTCGCAAAGTATGGGAAGATGAAAAGTCCTTTCCTTAGGATAAGCACTGTTTAGCAACAGCTACAAAGTCAGTGTGTTATCAACATTATTCTCATATTAAATCCAAAACACAGCACTATACCACCTACTAGGAAGAAAATTAACTCGATCCCAGATGAAACTAGGAGAAAAAGCTTAAACCAAGTAACCTGAAAATATTTTAGAGGTCTCCATTGACTTAGCAAGGTCTGACTCAGATCTAACTGTACACCAAAACACTAATTTTACTATCACAGAATTTATTTCTTTACACTTCTTTATAAGTCTGATGTGGTTATAGTCAGTAAAAAAGATTCACCTGGGTATACAAGTACATGCAGAATATTATGTTCTGAAAATCAATGAATCCCAAGTAAAACATGACTTCCCTAAAGAAAGGTTTATAAATGGTTTATCAGAGAGAACCAATGTTTTCCTAACTACATTTGCATATGGGCCATATGAGAAATATTGATGTCATGCCGCAAAAGGTATAGAGAAATGAGTAGGCAATTGTTACCTGTTGTACCGTATGTTGGACTGTCTTAAATGACTTCTCATGTGACTTAGGAGCCTACTCTAGTTTCCTTTTCATCATGGCAGCAAAATCTACTATTTCATTTGCACAAATCTGTCAGTGTGTTAATCTATTTACCAGATGAAGTTTACTTGTTTTAGCCAAGCCCTACCCATTCAATTACCATTTTATTAAGAATTCTTCTGTATACTCACCCTGCCTTCACAGAAAAATATTAACTGTTTACAGCTGGGAGGGTTCACTAGCTATATAGGGCCCTCCATCAGTGCATGTATACCTTCCACTCTAAATCTTCCTGATTCACTCAGAATGTTCTTAATGTTCTTCACCATCAACACAAAGAATCCACAGATTCTAATTCAGCGCCTTGTAATACAGACATTATGTATTTGTATCCAAGACACTCCTGTATGTGATTAATAATTCAATATAGGAACAAGCTTGGCAGCTTGCAAATGAACAAGGAGGTCAGTGTTCAAGAAGCTAGTAGCAACTTCAACAAACAGGAGGCCCCACCTGGAGTACTGTGTTCAGCTCTGGAGTCCTCAGCACAGGAAAGACATGGACCTATTAGAGTGGGTTCAGAGGAGGGACACAAAAATGATCAGAGGGACAGACACCTCTTCTATGAGGACAGGTTGAGAGATTTTTAGCCTGGAGTAGAGAAGGCTCCAGGGAGACTTTATTGCAGCCTTTCAATACTTAAAGGGGACTTATAAGAAAGATAGAGACAGACTTCTTGTAGGGCCTGTAATGATAAGACAAGGGGTAATGTTTTTAAACTAAAAGAGGATAGATTCAGACTAGATATAAGGAAGAAATTTCTTACAATGAAGATAGTGAGACACTGGCCCAGTTTTCCCAGAGAGGTGGTGGGTGCACCATTCCTGGAAACATTCCAGATCGGGTTGGACGAGGCTCTAAGCAACCTGATCTAGTTGAAGATGTCCCTGCCCATGGCAGGGGGGTTTGGACTAGATGGCCTTTGAATGTCCCTTCCCACGCAAATTATTCTATGATTCTATGATTCAACATGCAAAAGCTGTAGCATTCCTATTCAGGTAGAGATTGTGGTTCTTCATTTTCTTCATTGTATACTATCCATTGCAGACTATTGATATACACTGTACTAATGATATATGTCTAGGATGTTTAAAATAATTAAACAATTAACAACACAAAATATAATTTAATATAAATATGTAATTACAAAGTTTGAGGAGTTTTTTTGTTTTGCTTGTTGATTTTTTGTTTAGTGTTTCGGGTTTTTTTTGAAGACATCAGATCCAAAGCATGTTACAAGACTCTTCCTTTGAGTAAGTTCCTGATCATCGGTAATAAAAACAAGGAGATGGATCAGAAACATACGTTCCCATTTCCAAAATTAATCTAATATTTGGTTTTGGAAATCAGGTGCAATTTTCAAGTGACAGTGACTAATTCTGATTTGAAAGATATCTGAGATGAAGACAGCACACAGTATAGTCTCAAAGTGTTTATTACTTGTGCAGTATTTAAGGTCAGAAGGGATTTTAGAAATCACTTTCATAATCCAACAGAGGACATTTTGTCCATGTACCTCTGCCTGAGTTGAGACAAGCATCTAAACTGCCATTAAGTGTAATTTTCAAACAGCAAGCATGGATGTAATGCCATGAGAGGACGCAGATTGTTAAAGGAAGACAATGGCACCACTGTAGTGGCCACTGTTAATTGTAAATTAACAAATTGCAAATGCAAGAACAACAATAAAAATCTAAAACAAATCTGATCAGTGATATGATCAGTTGATCAGCTATGAATAGGTGATAATAGTTATTTTATTAAACATATTTAGATGAGCTGTCATCTATGAATTATCTATGACTGGCAACTGTGAACAATTGCATGCAAGTGAATAGATTAAATGTTTTAGAGGATCACAGAATTAAACCAAATTTAAATTTTACAGAAATAACAGCCTATAGATGTCAGAGGGATAGTTGGGAGAAGTCCTATGCCCAGGTTCTGGCATATCCAGGTTTTCTACTCATTTCAGTTTTATGCCAGGTTTAATCTGCTGATACAACAGTTCCACTTGACACCAGTAATGAGTACAAGAGGAATTAGTCCTGCTCTCCACAGTTAGTGAAACAAAATAAGCATCAAGAGTAGTAAATAAAGTTTCACAAACATTTACTGTTTACTCATTTTCAAAACCCTTCCTTTTTTGCTTTGGTTTTAGCTGAACGCAGGACCAGCAAAGTCATCTGGCTCTAATTACCTTCAGGGGATTTGGAGACTATAAAGTCCTATGGATCCTATAGGAGCACAGGAATGGACTTATCCGTATATAAAGTCTATTGGACCCTATCTTCTTTCCAGTTCTTTTCCAATTTACAGACAATTTCCAAGGCTTTTTAAGGCTGAACCATGTAATTTTCTTCATCACAGAATCCCAGATTCTTCATGGTTGGAAGGCACCATTGAGGTCATCGAGTCCAACCAAAAAAAACCAAACAAAACCACAAAAAACACAACACCAAAACAAAAAACCCAACACCCCATGACCACAACAATAACCACACTCAACAATCTCAGGCACTAGAGCATGCCCTGAAGTGCCACATCTACACGTTTCTTAAATACCTCCAGAGATTGTGACTCCACCACCACCCTGGGCAGGCTGTTCCAGTGCCTGACCACTCTCTCTGTAAAGGAATTCTTCCCAATATCTAATCTAAACCTCCCCTGCCCCAACTTCAGACCATTTCCTCTGGTCCTGTCATCATTCCCTTGGGAGAAGAGGCCAACACCCACCTCTCTACAACCTCCTTTCAGGTAGTTGTAGAGGGCAATG
>JAOXNO010000001.1:206878263-206903270 GCA_028565335.1 Limnodromus scolopaceus
CCCTTATCTAGATCATCAATAAAGATATTAAACAAGACTGGCCCCAAAACTGAGCCCTGAGGGACACCACTGGTGACTGGCCACCAACCAGATTTCACCCCATTAATCACAACTCTCTGGGCATGGCCATCCAGCCAGTTTTTTACCCAGTGAAGAGTACACTTGCCTATGCCATGATTCACCAGCTTCCTCGGGAGAACATTGTTGGCGATGGTGTCAAAGGCCTTACCAAAGTCCAGGTAGACACCCACAGCCTTCCCCTGATCCAGAAGTCGGGTCACATGGTCATAGAAAGAGACTGAGTTGGTCAAGCAGGACCTCCCTTTCATGAACCCATGCTGACTGGCCCTGATCCCTTGGCTGCCCTGCACTTGCTGTGAGAGCTCACTCAGGATGATCCTCTCCATGATTTTTCCTGGTACTGAGGTCAGGGTGACAGGCCAGTAGTGGCCTGGATCCTCCTTCCAGCCCTTCGTGTAGATCACCTGCTCCCCTGCTATTTCTAAGTAAGCCCCAAAGGGATAGTTTTACTTTTTATTTATTTAAATTATGGTATTAATAGTAATAAAAAATAAAAATATTTTTAAATTCCCCTTCCCCCCAGAAAAAACCCCAAACAAAAAACAACACCCGTATCTTTACTGTTAGTCTGTAGAAGAAATTAGGAAATTTAGCATGTCTTTCACATCCCTCTGAAGGTATTTTAGAGGACAACATGCCAACTGTATACAGGTCTAAGTTGAAGGGCTCAATTATTTATACTCAACTGCTTTCCAGAAAGGGAAAACCAGAATGAACTAGGAAAGAAAAAAAAAATAGTACTGGGAAAATAACAGTTACTTTGAGTCTATACTGCTGACAGTCCTTAACTAACAAAGGCTGTCCTTAGACCTGCTGGCCCCACAACAAAGTGAATTTGTTGTGATTTCAGAAATACGCTTTGTTATAAAATGCACCAAGCCTTCCTACCTCCTCCTTTTCCACTCCCCAAAGGGAGCTAGTACCTGTAGCTCTTTGTGTTGTGCTTCAGCGATTCACACAGCATTTTAATTCCTTCTTTGGTCTTGCAAAGAAAACCCTTACATTTTGTATTTTGTTGAAGGATGGGAGGAGGAGAAGGAGACTGAAGAGAATATGAAGAATGGTTAAAAAGGGAGCAACACTTGGAACAGCCTTATAGAAACAGCAAATATCATTTAAAAAAGACACTACGACTGGGAGATCAGAGGGAGAGGGACGTTTTACTATTATTAACAATAAAAAGGTGGTTATTATAAAAATATCTTTATTATAAGTTGGAGATTTATAGACCCTTGGTAGAAAGCTCATCTAGGCCTGCTGGTCTTCATCCACGAAAGAGTAAGTTATGTTCTCCCTTCTCGTTAGGCAAAACAGACACCAAACCTGGAGGAAAGCACATTCATTGCCACATCTGTTTGGTTTTAGCAGTGCTTGAACACAATACATGCCCAGCCCATTCATAGGCCTTGTCTTAGTAGGTAATGGGTAATATTGACATTTGCTAACAAACACCAGGTTATGCAGTTGAATCCTACACAAATGCAGAAATGTCCTAGCTCTATTCAGCTTAAATACACAAAGCACAACTGAAGCAGGATTAGTATTACAAACACCAGACAGTAACACAGGGCAATTTGAGTTATGATTATTTCAATGAACAATGATCAGAATCCATTACAGTAGGGAATTTTGCAGGATCTGTGAGAAGTGATCCAAAGGAAATATTTCAAGAAAGAAAGTACATTGATTTTGCATGTTTTTGTTATGTACCTGCTTCTGGGAGAAAACCATCTTGTTTTGCCGTTTGGATAAAGCATTAAGAAATTTAGTTTAACCTGGTCTTTCTGTTAATGTAACAGTGCAAGGCTACAAAACGAGGAGATCTAGGAAAGTCAATTTCCATAAATAGAACAACACTTAATAGGTGTGAAAATTACCTGTATTATCTGCTAAGTGTGTGTGGTCTAGTTATTAAGTTTCCAAGTCAATATGTGTAAAAAAAAGCTTATCTTTTCATAAAGAGGAATATTTTTTTTTTCTTTGGTGTGCTCTGAGCTCTCAGAGGTTAATTAGAAAGCAGAAGGAATGAACATTAAGTCTCTATTTTTTATGAGAACGTGTTATTGTTTTTCATGGGGTGTATTTAGCAATGCATCTCAAACTAGTTTGTTTAAAGACCACATCTGTGAATAACAGAACTATAGGCACCTTAGGAAAGAAAGCGGGACAGCTCACAACTTGGGTAGAGCCAGAACTGGTGTAGTCAAAAATGCAGACTAGGTGTGAATTTGCAGAAAAGATAATGGTTGCTAGGGAGTGAAATACTTTCTGATCTCAGTTCTGTCCCTTATAACTTAAGAAAGCACGTTTCTTTTTCATACGAAAACTAAATGTTTTCTACAGCTGAAAGTATCACAGGGAGGTTACTTAATCCTTCTGTACTTGGTCCCTCTAAAAATCAACTGAAATAAATAAAAAGGAATGTTTTTTTTTTTTTTTGAAAGAGCAAACACATCCAAAGAAATGCTGGAAAGACAGCCAAATCCTCTGGGTGTTACTACTGATGGCCTGCAGCCGTACTACCTTGGGTTGTGATCTTAGCGTCTCACAGGACAAGCAAGGTCAGACTCGGTCAATACTCAAACAGGACACCTACAAAGTAAACCCAGGTGCTGCAAGTCATAGTGTCCCTAATTCAGTAGCAAGAACTTTTCTTCCGTCTTGAGCATTTAATCACTGCCGCAGGCATGGTCATAGGGGTCATTCTACTCCTGGAACTGCTGCCTTCTGAAGAGCTATAAAATTGCTGTCCTGACCACTTGAGGGCATTAAGAAAATTGTGTCAATTCTTAAAGAACAGAGGCATTAACCTTACTAGGCAGTCCAGATTTCAATCAACGTATTGAATATTTCAGGCCATTTTCACTGATTAAATAAGTATTCTTTTCACCTCTTTTTTAAACCAGAGCTTTATTCTTACTCTGTTCCTTCACATGGACACACATTTTTTAACAAACATGCTTTGGGCATTGTCTGGTTTAAAGATTCTTTGTAAGTAAAATCCAATGTTTTTTCAGTCGGAGGACTGAAAGAAGAATCACTGTTACTCCAGGTTTACCACAATTTTCATTGCAGAATTTTATTTGCTATTTTACTCTGATAATATTAATATTTCTCAGCAGTGCTTTGAAAATGCAAATGGTTACTATAGTTCTCTCTTAGCATGTTCTCTGACTCACTTTTAAATCTTCTTCCTATGGTATTTTGTACATTTAGAGTCCTTTTTCTTTCCTAATATAGTGGGGCCTTTTTTGGGATCTGTCTTCAGAAATAACTTCCTTTTTGAGAATCACCAATGGCAATATTTTTACTAGCTCTACTTAAGTCTTATATTTATTTTTTTGGTCTTATAGGACTGGTTCCTAGAAGCCCCAGAATGGCTTTGTCCCATTTCCTTGCAGTGACTCGTGCTCCTAAATGCTAAGCAGCCTGAATTCAGACTGCCTATTACAGTACCTAATTTAGGCTTCCAAGTTATGAGGGTTTCCAGGTTCCAAGTACTAATGAGCAATTTGTACAGCCCCAGAAACAGGCAAAGTAGCCTGGCCCCAGGTCAAGGGTCATGTTCAAATTATACATTTATGTACACCACATTATACAAATATGGTGCTAAATGGTCAGGAAACTATCTAGTAAGAACCGACTTTTAAATGCTATAGTTAAATAAGAGGAATCCTAGGCTTACTACATAGGCTTACTACATATTTTGAGTATTATAAGGGACCACTGCAGAGATTAAATTTCTTCTGAATTAAACTGAACAAGTTCTTTCCTTTTCATGATTCTCTTTTTTGTATGAAGGTCCTTTTTATGAATAACAGTCATTCCTCCACTGCAGTTGAATTTTTCTACAGAAGTCTAATTTTCCAGACCTCTAAGCTTTTTTTTTTTTCTTTCCCAAATGATGCTTGGCTAATTTTCTGTAGAATGGTTGGTTTATCTGTGACTACATCATAAGAACATCACATGAAACAGTACCAAATGACTCATTATAGTCAATTGATATGACTGTTGTCCTATCACAGAAAGGAATCACATACTATTTACAGTATTTTTCTTGACAAATCCACACTGTTTGTCCTCTCCTTGTTTCTTTTTGATGTTGTTGTGCTGTTTTCTTTTTATTTTTCCTTTTTTTTTTTCCCTTAGACATTTCCAAATAATTTCTTTTATTCCACGTCTCAGTCATTTTCCAGGAACCAACAACTGAGCAGCTGTGAACTCTCAGCCTGAGCATGGTTGTTTCTTGTTGAAGTCAACAGAACCGAAAGAGGTATGTAAGTGCTTTTCTGAGTAGTAATGGACAATGACAACAGAGCAAGTGTCTGTACCAAGTACTTAGGGGGGGATGTCAATATGTTAGGCTTTTTCTCATGAGAGTCCCTGCCTGGTGTCTAATACAAAACCATTTCAAGTCTTTGCCAGCAGCCAAGAAAAACTACTGTCTTTATTGACCAGTTTTTAAATATTGCTGGGATAGAAAAATAATAAGGAAGTGAAGTTAGTGTCACAGTGTGATTTTCAGTCCAAAAAATATTTTATAAATCAAGAAAATATATCTGGGAATAACAAAGGCTGTGTCTACACTATAGAACTCTGTCTTCAAAAGCAGTGACTCAGAGATGCATTTTGGGTTCCCATGTTTCACCAGGAACACTCAGGAACAGCATTACCCTTGGATATATAAAAAGTAGCAGAATATCACCCTTCTGATGGTTGGAAACTTAACTCTAATTTCCTGTCTAAATTTACCCTTAGCCATGATTAGTGCTAGTACACTTTCCAGCTCTGCTGACAAAACGTAAGGTATTCCAGTGTCTGGTTTTTGGTGGTTTGGGTTTTTTTGTCTCTTTCTAAATGACACAAATTGAAACTTGAAATGATACACCATACTAAGCAGCAGTGACAAATAAGCACTAGAAAAGTTTATTGGAAAAGTGGTGGACTCTTGTCCCACCACTTAGCATTTTAAAAATTAAATTATAGTATCTGCCTTAAAACTGCATTTTAACCTAGTGTCTGTGTGCATGAAAAAAGGGAAAGCTGAACAGATGGATGTGATGATCTCTCTGCCTAAGGAATGTTTTAATCTATCAATTTTCCTATTACTCTCTGCTTTCCAGAGTCTCAGGGAAAACAGAATCATCTGCACTGCATTCATTACACTTACAAGACTTGAAGTCTGCATAACTTTTTCTTCAGAGGTTTCCTACCAGGATTAAGACACTTCTTTCTTTCACCTTCCAAATTTAAAATATACATATTTGGAGACTGATCTCTCTGCCAGCTTTGGAAACTGGCTTGTGTTAGAGGCAGCACATCAACAAGTGAAGGCACACTCTTTTGTGGCACTGAAAACTGACTTTTTCAGGTGTTTGGCTACTGTCATTCTGTCGGGGCCAAGCTGACATACTGGATCCAGAAAATCTCTCCTGTCAATTCTGGGGAAGTTTCTTGGCAGAAGGGAGAAGGGGAGTTGCTTTCCTTTGTAACTTGGAGAAAATACCAGCTGCTATGGGCAGACAATACCTGTCACATCCTCATCTGTTCTAAAAGTTTCAGGTACTGTAGCATTTAAAGCTCACTTGAGTCCTCTCTGTATCATGCATTTTTTGGCTCTAAGGACTCAAATTAAGTCTAAAATAAATCTCTTGCTTGGTGTATTGCATTTTGATGAATTTGCCAAGAATAAAACATCTGGGAAGGAAGCCTGCTACTCTTTAACTCAGCAAAAGTCTATTTAAAAATACCATATAGAGCTACAACACTTATCTTCATCTTTGGGTTTAATGAGAAACCTGATTAAATACATCTTTTGCTTAAAATAATAGGAAATATCATGTCACCTGACTTTACAGAATTGGTGCAGTCCAGTCCAACTAGTAGAGGAAATTTGTGGGAGCTTCCCCTGAGTGTTATAGTCCCACCCTGAGTTCATGCAATATATCACACAAATAGATCAATGAAAAACTGTAAGCCCCATGTTACTCTTCTTTACATAAGGAAAGTTAATACATTATAAAGTGCCAGGAGACATATTTAATAATCTGAAAGACATTGAAATTATTTGCATTTCTAAAAACGATGTGTTGTTAGATTTCTAGGTGATGTATAACAATTGACTTCAACTGAGCCACAATAATTTACACCATCTTGAGAATCTGATTGCCTTTGCCTTAAACGGTCTACTCTACTATATTAGTCCTGCAGTCAGATTTGGTATCCAAGGCTCATGGTCATCTTATTCCACACCACAGAAGAGGTCTGCCAAGAAAGATCCATTCAAAATTCTGAAATGATAATTTGATAATGATGATTTTTTGATTATAAACTTGTTATAACAGACCTAATGTTGGAGTAGAAATACGCTAATCTGAACAGTATCATGAAATAAATTATCATTCTTTACAGAAAGAAAGTTGAAAATTAGGTACTTTATGATTGCTCAGTTTTGTGAAAATAAGTATCAAAGTGATAACCATAAAATTATAAATACAGTTACAGGAACATATGCCTGTAATATCCCAGAGCTGTAAAAAGTAAAGAAGAGAGGGGAACAGGAAGGAAGAGTGAGGGACATGAAGGAAAGAGAGACAAGGAGAGAAGAAGAAAGGAAGAAGGGACCAGAAATGAGCCTGCATCTATTGGTTTCCCTCAGAAGATGATTGAAATACATACTTAAGTGCTAAAAATATTGAAATAGGTTATGCTGTGCTAAAAAATCCAAAGACCTAATGGAGGAAGTGTTAACACTTGATGTTTGCCTATCGTTCTACAAGGTTTCATTTTCCTACTTCATTTTCCCCAAATTGGTGTGAGGTCTCATACTTTATGGGCTAAAGATTAACATTATTTGTTTTCAGCCTGAATTTATAATAAGCTAACAATACAAATGCCAATTTATCCAATATATTGTAGACCAGAAAGGTGAGTGCAAATTACAGTGTTTCACAATCGATATTTCATTTTAATTGACACAGGAAAGCATTATATTTTTTCCATGCCACAAAGATAGCCAAGTGAGAAAAAAAAACCCTGACTTTTGAACACTATGATCCTAATAAAGTTCCGTCTTTTATTTTGCACTTGATTTTTTTGCTTCTTTATCTTTCCTACCTCTGTAAAGTTTTTTGTCTGGAAACACATACTTTTTATTAGGACATATTGCTGGCAAATGTGTTGATCTTTTGAATCACGAAGATGAAAGCATAAAGAAGCCAGGAATTTTAGATTTGTTTTTGCACCTGTTGTTTTTGCAACCAACACTCCACCTGGGATTGATGCTATTATTTTGTCTCTTGAAATTGGGTTACCCTGACATGCTTGTAGATGCTGCAGGAGAAGGAAGCTGGCAATATTTATTTCACTTTGGTTTCTGAAGCTACAAGATCATCATCTGCATTAAGCAGGTTTCCAGTACAGTCAAGAACAAGACAAGCATGGCCAGTGTGAATTATGCCCTGCAGGATGGGTTTCTAAGAAAGCAGATATGAATTTCTCTCTGCATACCATTAGCCCTTTAGCTTGGACTGAACACACACATTTTAAATGGTGAAAGTTGCCTGGGAGAAATTTCACACAAAAAAATTACCTTCCCTAAGCCAGATCTACAGATATCCTGACACAGAACTGCTGAACATAGCTTAGCTTCCTTTGTCAGAAACATCTGAAAATGTTTCAGAATTTTAGTAGCAAACATAGTCCCATGTCCTAAGAATTAGATATCTCAGAATTATCCGTCAAACTGAGAGAGATTGCTTTTCTTTCTCTGCTCTTTGCAGAGAAAGAAAAGCCATATCCTGGTGCTCCTAATCATCATGGGAAATGGTGTCATTATCCCCAGAGTTAAGTCAGCAGAAATGCTTATGCAGTAAAATAGAGCTAAGTGACATAACAGGAAAGCAGAATCTGGACTTCAGGATTTAAAACAGAAACCTCAAAACTGAGAGCCTCTGATATTTAAGCAGTGAAAAGTTCACAGCACATAATGGAACAGTCGGAGCCAGCGTCTCCCAGTAGGAATGTTCCAGTACAAGATCAATTTGTCCTATTTGCAAGAGCTCACTATCTCATGGTGCTTAGGAGCTTGCTATTTTTCTCATTAGCCAAGAACGTACAATGAGTTACAGGTAAACTGCTTTGGGTCACCTCTTTTGGAGTGCCAAGTACCCTCAGTGCTGTTTTGTAATGAGCAGAACCTGACTAGAATAAGAACATGGTATTTTTTATGCTCTCTGTGCAGTTTGGAAAACAACAACATGGTCCCCAAAGCAGATTGGCAGATAAATGGCACCAGAGCACTCTCTTGGCAATGTGTATCTCTGTTAGGGCCCGAAACTCTTTGAGCAATTTCAGCTGTCAGGTTGCAGTAGATGAGCCAACCATTACTCTGCTCAAACCCACAGGCCTGATTAGCACCTGCACTGTCACTCTTATATCTGCAAGGAGGTAACAAACCTGTTCAACAGCTGCGTAGGTGAAAGTATACCCTGTGGTATATCTCAGCATCCTGCTGTTATAAAGAACATTACACAGTGAGCACAGCGCAATTCTAATGAACTACTTAATGTTTCTGTCTTTGGAGATGACTTTTTGATGTCTACAAGAACTTGGAAGGTATTTCTTCCCCACAGTATGCAGTGACACAAGACGGGTCCTTCACTTAGTTCTGAATAGTTTTGAACTAGAGTCACAGGAAACACATCTGACTTATGAACAGTACCAGGTTAAATCAGTCAAGACTAACACATATGCAATGCTATGGTGCTATGGCATATATCATATGCCACCCAGAGGGACCTAGACAGGCTTGAGACGTGGGCCCATGTGAACCTCATGATGTTCAAAAAAGCCAAGTGCAGGGTCCTGCTCCTGGGTCACAGCAACCCCCAGTATCAGCACAGGCTGGGGAACAAAGGGATTGAGACCAGCCCTGCTGAGGAAGACCTGGGGGTACTGCTGGATGAAAAGCTGGACATGAGCCAGCAATGTGAGCTTGCAGGCCAGAAAGCCGAATGCATCCTGGGCTGCATCAAAAGAAGAGTGGTCAGCAGGGCAAGGGAGGTGATTCTGCCCCTCTGCTCCACTCTGGTGAGAACCCACCTGGAGTACTGTGTCCAGTTCTGGAGTCCTCTGCACAGGAAAGACATGGACCTGTTGGAGCGGGTCCAGTGGAGGGCCACGAAGATGATCAGAGGGTTGGACCACCTCTGTTGTGAGGACAGGCTGAGAGAGTTTGGGTTGTTCAGCCTGGAGAAGAGAAAGATCCAGAGAGACTTTATTGTGGCCTTTTGGTACCTAGAAGTGGCTACAGGAAAGATGGGAAGGCATTTTTTAGCAGGGCCTGTTGCAGTAGGACATGGGATAATGGTTTTAAACTAAAAGAGAGTAGGTTTAGACTAGACATAAGGAAGAAATTTTTTTGCACTGAGGGTGGTGAAACACTGGCCCAGGTTGCCTAGAGATGTGGCAGATGCCCCATCCCTGGAAACAGTCCAGGTCAGGTTGGAAGGGCTCTGAGCAAGCTGATCTAGTTGAAGATGTCCCTGCTCATTGCAGGGGTGGTTGGACTAGATGCCTTTAAAAGTACCTTCCAACCCAGACTATTCTATGATTCCATATCTTGTGGAAAACGTATTAATATCTGCACATGGAAAGACAATGAACTCTGTAGACTCAGCAACCCAATTTCTTACAGCAAAACATTGATGTAGTGTAGACAGCTAAGGAATTTCATTGTTACAGCTACACAGGTCAATTTGAAAATCAAAAAAACCTCACTGGTGAGTCTTCAGCATGGCATCTTCTTCAGATACTGCTCATGTCTCCTCACAGACTGAAGACAGAATTCAATTCACCTTCTTAAATTAGCTGCTTCAGAAAAATATTTAAAGATTTGGTAAAATTAAATCTATGCATCGATTTTAATATAGTCCAAATAAACAACGACACTATGAATAACCATTATGATTAACTTAACTATGCTATAGCAACTAGGCTGTATAAGTTGACTGGTTTGTGGTTTTCCTTAAGAAAATAGTTCAGATATTTCTTACAAAACTCTACTCAGGTCAATAATGTACTGATATATTGGTAAAAAAGTTTTAAAAATGTGTTAAAGTGTTTTTTTTCTTTACAAAATATTGGTAATTTCCCAAATAATCTACAAAAAGAAGTCTTCTCCATGAAGTAATAAAAATTTTTGGCCTGCTTCATGGGAAGAAAAAAACCTGCAGAAAGTGAAAAAATGTTCACATATAAAGTGAATTGCTCATTCAGGGTTTTCAGCTCACATTTTCTCTAAATTGCTCTACAGCAAAACCCATACAAGGCCATGGAAATGCCATTCCACTAGATTTGCAGGAAAGTTTCAGATTTAACTCCTACAATGAGAACAGAAAATTACTGTACAATGTCTTTTTTTTTTGTGAGCCAAGTTCCTGACAGTGACCCTTATTTGATTTCTTTTGTGGTAATTTTAACATTGCTATTATACTAATTTATGGAACAGGTAACTCATAGTCCATAAGTGTCAGAGAGAAATGTTCTTCATGTTAATCCAGAAAAAAGAAATGGCCTAAGAAATTTAACCATTCTGTTTGCTTATAAGATGCAATCGTTTATAATTCAATATGAGTTTTACCATCTTTGAGCTCACACTAAGGTACACATAAATACCTGACTAGAAACTCTGGATTCTATAAATAGTGAATTTAGGAAGGAATGGCTACAGGACTTTTGGATGCATAAGGGTGTTTTCACAAAGAATTATTCTCCCGCAGTGAAAATGTTTTTATGAGAAGCAGAAAAATTTTACACTCCTCTACATTGCAAGGAGTTCAGTCCCATCTCCTCTGTAAAGTTGTAAACTGATATAACTCTGTTACTCTCAAGTCTTCCCTAATTTACTCAATGTTACATCAATTCAGTCCATGTTTATTTTTATAGCATATTGGAAAGTTGTGCATAGGTATTTGTGTTGTAATTCTGAGACTATATAGAACAGTTTCAGGAATAATGTGGAAGCTTGTACTCCTCTAAGAAAATCTCACTAATGGTCTATCCCATATTTGTAAACTTAAATTGGCAAAGAATACTAATATTTAATTTATGCTTAAAGGAATTTGCATATAGCAAACGACATTTTTCTTATTACTTAGTAAATTGCACAGTGTGTCTGAAGCCAACAATGAGCAAAACACACTTTAATTGTCAATTTAAGTGGGATTACTGTGATAGTTTTTCTAAAACTCAATGTAGACCCTTCTAATAGGATTCATAATAGTGCAGACATACTTTCTTATTTCAGATGAAATTGCCTGTAAACTATTCTGCTCCAAACAAAAGGTTTCTATTTAAGTTACTTGGTTACTTGAACAATGGTGGAACAATTTATAAGTCTAGCAAACTTATCTCATAATGGGCATTAGAGTTTTCCATCTTTGCAAACATTAATCTCTGGAGACCCAGCAGGCACAAAATCACAAACTGTGATTTTGTTTCTCACCATCTCATGGTGATAGGTATAAACTACAGCCTTTGCCATCTCTACACAGATTTTTCACAAAGCTTCTCACAAGCTTTATTGATGTTACAGAGCTTCAGCTACAACATTTTCCACACAGGCCTTAAAACCAGTCCTTTTTAAAGAATTTTGATAGTTAGCACATGAGTCAGTAAACCACATACTCGAGTCAGTTTTGACACTGAAGGTTATTTAATGTACTTATTAATTTAAGTACATTTGTATATATTTTGGAGGTAGGTGTCTAACAGTCAGCATGATAGTACAGACAAATCTCAAAAGTCACTTTTCATTCTTTCCATTAGCTCAACAATTCCAGGTTCATCAGAGTGTTGCAACAAAAAATTCACTTTCAATAATTCCGAAGCTCCTGAATGCCAGGGACCTTAGGCAATGTTTATCACCACTAACTGACCTCAACAAGAGATTCTACATCTGAGAACCACTTCCTGGCTCGTGTCAGAAAGAACAATAAAATAATGATTCACAAGCTTTCCAGAAAGACAAGAAACACCCAAAACATGGCACTTCTCTGCAAAAAACATGTTCAGATATGAACAATATTTTGAAACCAAGTCAATGATAATAACTATCAAAGCAGTGAACTACAGCAAGACATTTATATCATGTGGTGCTAGAAAAAACACATCACTCATCCTTTTCTTATACTGCAAAATAGATCTACAGCATTAAATGATTGCAATTTCTCTCTCAGAAAAGCTTCTTAAGCTCTACTCCCACCACGTAGCTCTGCTCATACTCGACAAAGGGTTCTCTGAATTAGTTTCACATGAGAACACAGAGTTCAGGCCCCTTGCTGTCAGAACAATATTATGTATCGTTCTTTATTAGCCTCCTTGGTCTTCCAAGTTCCAGATTCTACTTCTCAATATGAGAAATACTAAGAGAAGATCTTATGTTGAAGAGGTAGATAAAAAGAGGCAGAAAAAATGTTATTCAGAATGGTTTTAAGGACCACTAGTGTAACTGAAAATCAAGTCCTTCAGAGTCAGGCAATGGGTCATTTACAGTAGCATGGTATAAACAGTCCGGGCATTAAGATAAATGGGTAAAACAAACACAAAGCATGAGCTCTCCCAGCATGGACCATTAGAATTTATCATACACAGTTCATTTACAGTGTGATGGAGGAAAAGGAGAAACACATGGTTCTCCAAGGGATTCCCATAAATTGTATAAATGTTTCAGGCCAGGTATTTTATTTTTATTTTTTTTAAATGCAAACCCCCCTGGAAATGTTTTATTTCCAGAGAATTCTAATTTATGTTAATTACTTTTTTCATATTGTTATTGTGGCAGTAGAGATCACCCAGCAATGGGAAGAATCGTAATGCAACTACAGTTACAGATGAATTAAGTGTATGATCCTGTTAAACATGTTTCCTCTTCCTCCCTACTTAAATCTATTCATGTGATTTGCTCTCAGGGATATAGGGAAGTGTATGTTAAAGAAGTAACTAATTTCATGTTGGCATTGTGTAAAAGTAAGCACTTAAATGTTAATTTAAAAACAAACAAACAAAAAGAAGAAAAAAAAACAACAAAAAAACTACAGCCCTTCGCAAACATGTCATAAAATCTTTTTTGCAAAGAGCAGAGCTTTGCAACTTTTGCTGATGTCTGGATTAGATCTGGCTCAGGTTGGGGGTCTAGCTCGAGGAATTGCCTAGTTTCAGGAGAGGTGGCAAGGTAGACAGAAAGCATACCATGCTCTGTTGCTTCAGCCATGCTCCATGACCAGGTTGATGCTATGGTTGGAGCTGAAACTCAGAGAGATGTCTTATCATGAAGCAAGAAATATTGGATTTTCTGCAGTTACAGCTGTCAGCCATACTAATTTCAAGATGTTCAGTATTTAGTGAGTGTGTCACTTATTATTATTATTTAAAGGATTGAGTTTAGAGTATTAAAAAGTACACACAGCAATAAAATTGCTTTTGAGGTTGATCTGATACCTCAGCAGAATAGATGTTCGTTCCCTTGAGAACTTGTACAAAGAGACTAAGACTAGATGAAAAGAAAGAAAGGATTTAATCAACATTATTTCAGGATAAGAGCTAATTTCCTACAGGGACTGATCCCTTTCATACTATCAGTACATTTCCTTTGTGTAGAAACTTTTCATATCATTCACATAATCTTTTTCATCTATGAACTTTCACTGTCATAAAAAAGACCCAGAGTGAAATCTCTGGGTTGGTTTTGGTATTTTTTCCCCCTTCTCTTTTTTTCCCTCTTCTAACCTAATTCATGTCCAAACACTTTTGACTTTAGCAGTTCTGAAAAAATTTATTAAGAAATTGTTGCATTTTGAAGGAATGCTAAAAGCAGGTTAAGGATGATTGTTCTTAGGAGATAAAAGAATCCCAAGAGAATCTTTCGAAGTTAACAGTTTGAGGAAAAATTACTTTTAAGCTCAGAAGCTTCACATCTTTTAGAATGGCTGGAATTGAGCAGAGAGATGAAATGGGGAGGCACTTGTCTTATTTGCCTACGCTTTATGCTGACTTTTCTGCAAGGCAGATGTTTTGAACAGACAAGGGGGAAAAAAGAAGATCAGAAATTAAATTATTCAGCCAAATAACTGTAAAATTTAGGAACTGTGAGGTGAACCCTGAATTTTCTTAAAATCTCGCAGACGTTATCACTGGATGTGATCCAGCTGTAAGTCAAACTGGTAGAGGGATGTCATCTCTCGCTTGCAGTTTGACAGGAAGCTGGGCCCATCTCTCTCAAAATGGCTGCAGCTACCACTCTCCCCATCATTTTGTAACTAAATTTCAGGTTGTAAAACCGAACTTCAGTACTGGATATTGACTTTGAAAACTGCATGCAAACTCCAGAGTGTGCAACACATAACACAGAAGCAAAGCATAGAGTATTTCACACATGCTCCACTGGTTCTCAATTAAAGAATTTCAAACCCAATTCAGTGTGCCTGTTTTAATCTCCAAGGCTGAGGTACCAAGAATTCACTCCTTCCATTGCAAGCCATCTAGACAGATGGAAGACAGGGCACAACTTTGAATCAGAAATGGCTTAGCAGAGAAATAAAGAGAGTGTAACTCCTTATCACAAGAAAACAGAGTCAGCCTCAGCCTGGCAACCTTTGGAGCAGAACACTCCTCCTTCTCCTCCCCTTGAACAAATTATGCCACAATAATGAAGGCCAGCTGCATGACAAGGGAAAGGACATAATGGAGAGGGAGGGGAAAAGCAACAAAAAAGAATGACTGAATCAAATAAAAGGACAATATGATTCCTTTCTGGCAGAGTCTGTGTAGTTCTTAATTTTGTTGTGGTGATTTAGTAATGTGGTGACGAAGGAGGTCTTAAAGAAACAAGAGCAGATGTGCACAGGTTATCTGAACACCAGATTCATATCTAGGAACAGAAAATATATATCAATAGCAAGTGAACAAGGATTTTTTTCTTTCTAACACTTCAAATATAAGAGTTTTCAAGTGCCTCACTGATTCTACCAGATTTTTTGGCACAGTGTGTTACAAGATCTCATACTCCTATTATCTAGTGAAATAGCAGCATTGTTCAGTTGAAAGATAAAATTATACACAAGGATTCTAGTGACTACCTATTTGACTCACAAAGAACTGTATTTTGCTCAAGATAAATTTATGATCTTCCAAATAAATAAATAAAAATATCTTGCTATGAATCTTACAGTATTCTTGAACTAAAGCAGCAAAGAATAGTAATGTATTTAATATAATTATACTTCTAAATTACATCTTGAATTATTGATGGAATATTGACCCACACGGTGTATCTCTAATAACCAATTCTTAACATCTACACTTACAAGTTAATACACCCTAACAATGTATTACCAGAAGAATAGATGAAACTGTAAATTCAATCTTTTTTATCACCCTATATTTAATAAAGCCATTAGATTATTTTGCCATGTACAAGGTCAAACCTAAAAGTTATTCAACATTAGTTTAGTCAAGTTACAGCACATAGAAGAGTTTATCAGACCATCTTCAACTTTAAAAAATTTAGTCTCAACAAATCCATTAGAATTAAAAAAAATAATTTGTGGTTTTGACTAGGTTACATGTACCACAAAAGAAATAATATTAGTGAGATAAACACAACACTAACCAATTTTGATTATTATATTTAGCATAAAACCTACTAAAATAAATATCTTTAATTTTTTCTTTCTTTTTTTTTTTTGCTATGCTAGCAAGAAACTTAATTTTGTTTAATTTTTTTGGCATATAAACATCACGGAATCATAATAACTGCTTCATTAATGTCTGCTGATCAGATCCTGATCTGAGCTTGCAGGGTTGCCAACTGGGAAAAACAAAGCAAAAGAAAAATCAGCTATTTACCAAGAAACACAAAAAAACCCCAGCAACATTCCAACGTCAAAACCTACTTTTTGATTTGCAAATTAACAAGATTACTCTGGAGTCAGTGAAGAATAATGAACATGATTACAGTATAAAGTTCTGCACAAATGTGAAAATAAGTTGCAGACACCAAAGCACTCTAATTAATATACAACTGTGAAGATCTTTCTGAAGAATATGCTTTCATATCTCTGCCTTTGCAAATATTGACACAGTTTTGCATATATAGACATACATACATATGTATATAACTTAGTTCATGTGTATATCTTATTTGGAAACTTTTGATTGTATAACTTATTTATGTACCTGACTTTAAGTTATTTATATATGTTAAAGTATTAGGAGCATTTAGTTTTCCGTACTCTAATTGTGGCTCTATTTTCTGAGGCATAATAAAACTGTATAGTGCCAGGTCTCCAGAGACTTTACACCTCAAAGAATACAAAGACACAAATTCAAGAAAGTAAACATTTCATAGGGATAAGCATTTTGTGAGACTTCACATCACATGGAGCTAGGTGACACTGACTGTGGTTTATCCAAGGGAGTTAGTTCCTAGTCCCCAGGTTTTTTCTTTGGTGTTTTTTTTTTTTTTTTTTTAAATCACAACACTCCTCAACCTATGTTTTAGAGCTGATGATGGGGAAAATTCTAGTCAGATTTACTCTGGAATTTCTCAGTATACAAACACTGGAATATGTAAAAAACCTTGCTCAATTTTGGTGAGCATGCAATTGGCTTCAGACAGGACTTTATCTTCAATCCAGTGGTTGTGTGTACATCCTTTCCAGTTCACCACTGCAGGTACCAAGGTTTTTTGACTCCAAGACCATCAGTGCAACAGGATTGCAAAAATCCTGGGAGCCACAAATTGAAGCTACTGTGGTTTTTTCCTCCACTTTATAACTTTCCTTCTTTGGATAGCAGTAGTGAAACTGTGTGAGTGGCCTTTTGGCCACTCCGCAAGAGCCTGATCAGTTTTATTGCTCATATTCTCTCATGAGCTGAGGTGAAATTGGTGAGATTCAGGACAATTCAGTCGGCAGTTACTGGGCCTTTGAGGTCCACAGCCATGATGCAGTGTATTAGAGGATGAGCAAAGATTATGGGTATTACCTGCCCTTTCAGAAAAGCCACAATTTCTTGTGGTTAATACTGAAATAAAGTGAGACATCACCTCTATGACAATTTTCAACTTTTTGGTCTATTTGATGAAAAATGGGGTAAAAGATATTTCCAAAGACAAAATGGCTTACAGAAAGAAATTAGGTTTCCTAGCCATTGTGAATTTTGAGTAGTTTACAGCCTACATCTCCAGCAATAAACTATACACTGTAAATTTTGTGTTCACACAGTCAGAAGTTATACTGTGTGTCTGTGTCTCTACAATTCAGCTTGTTCTATGTGTATGTTAAACATGAAGGCCTTTAGAAAAGACAATCTGTTATTATGTTTTATATTTTGGTCAAACCAATCATGAACGACCATACATTTTCTATTTGAAATTTCTAAGGCTAAGTTATTTTTTTATTTCTAAGGCTAATTTTTGTTAGGATAAATAACCCTCTTTTCATGTCATTTACATTGTTCTATAGAAAATGTTCTGAGGGTTACCTTATTTCTAATTAAATAGAGTAAATGAGACAGAATTTAGCCTTCGTGGGAGATAAAAAATAGAGTCATAATCCATAAAGGAGTATACAATTCAAAGTATGGACAGTTCATTACTATTATTTATCTATTCTCCAGTAGATTTCGTAAAAGTCTTTGAGCATCCTGAGACTACTCCATTTGAAACACCTACACACCTGTTTATTTTAAATAAGCAGTGGGTTTTATCAAATGCTTAAAGTTAATTACATACTGGAATATTTTAATGTACTGGGGAAAAAGATATAAAAGATTTAAGACTCGTTCCTACAATTTGAAAACTGAATGTGGAAAGCAAAAGAAGTAATTACAAGTTCAAATTAAAATGACGTTTTTCAATTCCAAACTTGCACTGAATTCGTGCTTCCCTAAGTGTTGGCCAAATAGGAAAGGCTGGAAGAGGATCTTGTTTACTTTTATGACACTCTTCACAGAAGCTGTCACATAATGAGGTCTCAACTTTATGTTTTTGGTGTTTGTTCAACTAGAGACTGAACTTTACAGAACTGCCAGTTTATCACTGCAGTGTTTTCTCAGCGTTTAGGAGAGCATTCTCCATCTTTAAGACTAAGGTAAATGATGTGACTCACCATGAAACCTCACTGGCATTCTCTGGGGAAGGCAGAAAAAGTATACCGGTAACATATTTCCACGCAAATAGCAAACCCCATCATCATCCCAAAGTTCTTCTTATATATATACTGCAATATTTTATCAGTTCTCAGGCACAAACCTAAATGCCTGCTTCTCCTCCAGTTGTAGGTTTTCCCCTTGGAACTATTATCCATCATTTTGGAAAAACATCCATCCTCTCAAAAAAAAGGTAAGATAAAAAAGCTGACGAATATAACAGAAATCTCTACATGTAATACTTCACTCATATAAGTACATGCACAAACACACATAGAGGGTTTGGCCAAACTGTGTGTAATAGATTATGTTAGGATCAAACAGATGTCTGTATAATAACTCTGTGCTTTTCTGATCCTGAGGGCTGTCGGAGCACTGTATTGCTTCTACTAAAGTTTAAGTCATTACTGACACTCAGGATCGTAGCAGTTTTTCCACTTTCCTATAAATACACATATAAATGGATAGAGATGGTGGGGATAGTATAGGAAAGAAAATCAGTTGGCTTATTTTAAGATTCAAGGCCTCTGCGGTATGATATAAACTAATTCAGTGTTATTATAAGAACTGATTTAAAATGGGACAGATTCTGGTATGTTGAGTAGCACAGAAATAGGAACTAATTATTCTTAAATTTTTACGAGTGTTAGTTCCCAAAAGCTAGCATTTTTCTCAGTGTCCCTTCCAGATAACTGTAAAAAGTTGTCACTTCTTATTTTGAGAACAATGCAAATAATTTATAGTAATGTTTGAAACAGATAAATTACAATAGCACTTGGTTTAAAGAAAATAAACTGCTACACCAATAAAATATTGAGAGCTGTCCAAGGAGTTTCCAAAGAAGGGCATCTTGCAGTTAAATTTCTCTGGTGACCTTCTACAGTACAGCTCCGTGCTACATAAATCAGAAGAAATCACTTGGATGTAAAGGGGAACGGTGTGATATATTGTAACTAGAAAAACTATTTGTAAAGAAAGTCATCTGGAAAAATGTCTTCTGCATATTTTCCTATAAATAATGGAGAAATTTTGCATCATGAAGACAAATAAAGACTTACATTCTCAGCCAGAGTTCTCAAACCCATGATCTCTGTCAACCTCTTCATTTTATAATAATGAATTGATTTTCAATTGGAAATGAAGAGTGTTCTTTCACTTTGATTTAAGGAATGTGACAAAATCAGAAAACTCAGAAAGTTCTCCTGGGTTTTAAAGTAAATAGTCTGATTTATAGCTTTTGAGGCTATCCACAGGCAGTTATTCCCGTAACTGCCATAATTTTACACATATTTATATAATGTTAGAGTGGGAGAGTCTTCCAAGATATTCACTACTCTGCTAATTTGGCTGGCTCTTGTTGTATTTTTCTGATGTATTTTAGAAGTTAAATTCTTGACAACAGAATTAAACCAAAAGGGAGGACTTCAGAAATCCTGAACTGCAGAAATGGAATTCAAATAACTGTATATTTATTGCTGGCTGCTAAAATCAAGAGAATTTGAACCCTGTATCCAAATATAAACAGGTTGGATCCTTCCTAAACTATTGTTCTGATACAGAATGTGAAGGAAAAATAATTAATTTATAAAAGTGGTGGTTTTGTTAGCATGTCTACTCAGAGGAGGTGGATTTTATGTTAGGATTGTAATTATCGTGGCATGGGCCTTTAAAGGAAGGTCCATTCCTACACATCTGGGCCAATTAATTATTGTTCCAGGCATAGAAAAATTAATATTCCAGGTTACTTCATGTGATTACAAACCAGAGACAAGAATTTAATCTTCTCTATAAAATAAATAACAGGAGTCATCATAGTTGAAAGTTAATAAAACAGAGAAGTTCAACAAAACACTGTACATTTTTTTTCAGCTTGTATCAAATTAGTTGACTAGATACCTCTAGCTATCTCAGGTTAAAATTTGATAAGATACAAAGACAAAGCAGTTTATGCCTTGATGTTGATAGTCCAGATCAGTTCTGTACTTTCCATATAGATTTAATTTTAGTGAACTACGCTGAAGCAAAAATTGCCTCTGTCTCTAAAAGCATTCTGCAGTGTGATATGTATTTCAAGCCAAAAATAACCTTCCCACAAAACCCACCCACCTAGTTTGCAGATGGAGAAAGGCACAGGTTACAACACAAGAGGTTATTACTGCTGAGACTGTGGCTATTTCTCTACGTGGACAGCTATGAACCTATGAAAGCAACTGCTGGATGCCCTGTTTTCATGCAAATGTCCCCAGCGATAACGGATTGTGCAGCAGATCCTTGGCCAAGGCACAAAGATGTACCACAAATCCCCTGCTCTTCTATCATGCTGACATCTGAAGCACCCAGCAGAGAAAAAGAGAAAGTGGCTTGTAAACAAATTACTTCTTCATTTATTATCTGGGAAAAAAAATGTAATAGAAGGGAAAAGGGAAGAAATATTCAGTAGTATTTTGGGGCTAGCTGTCGCTGTCATGCGAGGCTTGGCTGATGCTGAATGAGATATAGATCAAGAGCTCAGTTCTTGCCCTACAGTTACTTCCTTCATGTTGTTTTTAGATTTTTATAAAAACAATCCTGAGGGGAGAAAAGCAGGATGAATGGTACAACCTAGGTCATGACTTTCCAATGGGATGGTGACACCCAGTCTTGGGATA
This sequence comes from Limnodromus scolopaceus, assembly GCA_028565335.1. Taxonomy (NCBI): domain Eukaryota; kingdom Metazoa; phylum Chordata; class Aves; order Charadriiformes; family Scolopacidae; genus Limnodromus; species Limnodromus scolopaceus. The sequence goes on from JAOXNO010000001.1 coordinate 206,899,203, forward strand.
GGTCCTAGTAAAGGGCATGATATGAAGTCGTGTTTGATGCTCACTGCTCTGGTTGGAAAGTATTTTGTGGTGCTCTCGTCCCCATGGGAATAGCTGGCATCAGCAGCACAGAGGGTTACAGAGGGTTCAGCCTTCAGCAAGCTGGTGCAGGGTTGAAACTGTGGCTGCCTGAACACACAGAAATACACCTTATAAACTCCAGCAGACTATCTGCGCAGAAAAGGGGCCATAGGCAGTCAAAAGCATCTTCAATCAGCCCTTTTCCTTCAGGTCCTCATTTAGCTTCCAACCTCCTCATCCAAATGCTGTTATTTCAAAAACACCATCTCTACGCTTAAATTGCTGATTCCTTCAGGCAAGAGATTTATATTCATAGAGCTGTGCCAGACCATGTGTGCTGTCCATAAGGTGGCTTTGAAACATACAGGTGTGCTTTCAATCTGAAAAAAAGGGAGAAGGCTATTTACAAAGTTCCCAAATTCTCTAAGAGAGCCGTACAAGAATAAGTACATTTTAAGCACCACTAAAGCTCATGTGGACATGGGCCAAGCCACGTGAACCACAGCATTTCTTTGTGAATTCCTCAAAAGGGCTAATTTACATCAGTAAAACATACAGCCCAAAAGATTAAATCAGGCGAATGTTGCTTGTGGGGTGGGAGATTGTTCCTGCCTCAGCTTTCTTTGTGATGATCACTGTTGCAAAAGCACACAGTGTTCAAAAGCAATATGAAACAACACCCAATATGAGATATTTGCTGGCACTTATGCAGGAATAGCTGCTGTCCTTGTAATCAAGGAAGCCTACTAAGTTCAAACACCCATTTATCATACCATTAACTTTGGGCCTGATTTCATAAAGAGGAAAGCAGCCTTATGAGGGGAACTCACTGCTGAATTAAGGCTTGAACTGTTGTCCGTTGTTCATTTGCTACAGTACATAGGTTCCTGGTGACATTCAGCTAATGAATTTCCTTGATGATTAACTACCCGTTATATGTGGTCATTGTAATGGAAACGTATTAGCTCCTGTTACAAGTGAGGTGGTTGTGTCATTACTACAAGTGAGCTGGTTTTGTCTTTTTTTACCTCCTCCTCCTCTTTTCTTTTGTGAAGTCAAAGCAAAACAAAGCTTGGGAAAATATCATTAAAATTCAACAATTTGCTGAAAAGAAAACACTGCTCTGCTGAGCAATAAAATGTATTTAGATGCAGCTTTTTCATTAGCTGTTGAATTAGATGAAAAATGAAATGCAGACATGGATATAAACCAACTCGTATTTAGAGTTTCTACATTTATTTTCATTATAATTGTAATTATACAGAGCAAGTCAAAAAGGAAAAAAAATGTAAAAAAGACCATGTACACTTTGTAGACATAGTTCTCTGAGAACAGGTCTTATAATTAACTATGGATGCTCTATTGTTTGCCCATTTTCAATGCAGTTCACATTCTGAAAGTGTTCTGCTGTTGCTTAAACTGCACTGACATCTTGTGGCACTAAATTAGTAGGATCCTAAAAATAAAATTGTAAACCTTCGTAAATTGACTAGTTACCTTGTTTTCCTTCATGCAAGTGCTGCCCTCTTTAATTCTAGAGCTGATTAGTGTTTACCTGGTTGCTTGCAATCAAAGGAGGTGTATGTTGTGTGTGTAGGGCAGTCTAGTTTATGAACACCATAGCATGTGTTTTAAAAATGTACTTACTGCTGCAAGTATAGGTATCAATGTAAAAGGTCCTGTACTTTGTGCTACTACTCAGGAACATTCCCCAGGGCAATGAACGCTGCTTTAAGGCTGTGGCCAATGTTACAAAACTAAAATTTTGAGACGTCATGACATTTTAAGATTTTACCTTATAAAACTGGATGTATGTGAAGCCTGTTGACTAAAAAGCCCACGTGGGTGAGCATGTACACTCACCCCCTCTCTCACACACCCGCACCAAGAGAGAATACCATTAATTTCCTAGCTGGTGTTTTATTACCTTGGCAACAGCAAAGGATTTAGAATAACTTGAGGCCTTTTCATCACTGAAAATGAAGACAAGATACTGGCAGCAATCATCAGCTGAATAAAGATCTCCTAGTGGAAGTCCATACACAGAATAGATTATTCAGCAGCAAATTAGGCTCCTGAATATGGTAAACTCCAAAGGAATATATTTTTCATCTTTTCAAAAGGCGAGAAAATAGTTTGTGATGATCCATTGGAGGCAAAGTGAAAAGCAAACTACTGCTGTGTAAAAAGAAGGTTTCGAGGGGAGGGAACTGAAGTGAGAGTTTTGTCTGTCATTGTATTTTTTCCCTACTGAATGCTCCTAAATCCTGTGACTATTATCGAAGGTTATATACTCATATCAAAGGGAACCACATCTCCCTAGGAAACTACAAGAAGATAGGCATACACTTAAACACTTAAGTTGAAGCAGAGTTTCTATCACATTCACACCTGTGTTATCCATTGCTGCAGCATCTGAAAATCTCTTGTAATATCTTTTTTTTTAGCTGCACAAGAACATTTTGAGATAGAGAAGCATTTTTATACTTATTTCATAGGTGGAGAATTGAAGCAGAAGAATGTTAAATCGATTGTCTAACAGGAGAGAACATGGACATAGTGAAGTGAGGAATGTAAATGAAGGCATCAAATGGAGGTGAACTAGCCAGTCTCTGAACTAGCTGGCACATTGTTGTCCAGTTCAGTTTTTTCCTCCCATTGACTCTTCATATAAGCTGTCTAAAATATCCGATCAGGTGGCATGTTCTGTGGGGTTTGCACAGATGTTGAAAAATGGAATCAAAAGGAATTCCCATTAGGAGAGTAAGGAAAAAAAAAGGTATACAGACTGAATAAAATAAAACACAATAGCCTGATCTCTGAAAGCACATGACTGTGGGAAATGATCTTTTTTTAATAAACATTTTTTGACTTTTACTTGCAGTTCTGCTCGCATCGACTGTATCTGAACTTTTGTGTGAGGTTTCTGTAAGTGTTACAGAAACTGCTTTGTTTCCATGTGTGCTTGCAGAAAGCCAATAATGATGACTAACAAATTTTATCAAACCATGGGAAGGAAATTTTAGCAAATAAAGTCACATTCATAATGTCAAATATTGATTACTTATGCATGAGTCTTTTCGTCCGCCGAACGTACAATATACCTACGCTGCTACTGTAATTTTCTTGATTTTTGCCATGCTTAGTTCTTAGGCTTGATTGGCTTCTTTGCTTCCATATTTCAGACAGAGCAGCCAGTGAAAGAATGCCTGACCATCTCTGAGAGCCAGTTTAATGGGACCTGTGGTATTTAACGTAGGATGAGCAATTTTTTAATACCATTCACCCAAGCAGTTGATGAAGTGTATCTATTATTGCATGAGAATATGGCATCATTGGAATATGTCTTATAGAATCATAGAATGGTTAGAGTTGGAAGGGACCTTAAAGACCATCGGGTTCCAATCCCTCTACCCTGGACAGGGACACCTCCCACTAGACCACGTTGCTCAAAGCCCTGCCCAGCCTGGCCTTGAACACCATCAGGGATGGGGTATCCACAGCTTCTCTGGGCAACCTGTTCCAGTGTCTCACCACCCTCACAGTCAAGAGTGTATTCCTAATATCTAATCTAAATTTCCCCTCTTTCAGTTTAAAACCATTATGCCTCCTCCTATTGCTACAGTCCCTGATAAAAAGTCCCTCTCCACCTTCTCTGTAGGCCCCCTTTAAGTACTAAAAGATTGCTATAAGATCTCTGTGGAGCCTTCTTTTCTCCAGCCCCAACTCACTCAACCTGTCTTCATAGGCAAAGTACTAAACAAGACCTTCTATTAAGTAAAAATCCTCTAGGCTAATAAGAAGTTTTCCTTTCCCAAGGATGAAATTAGAAAATTTCTGTAAAGATCGTGGGCAGTATTTCAACAATAAAATATGAAAATGGTGATAATGTTCATATATTAGAATCATAGAATCATAGAATGATAGAATGATAGAATCATAGAATCATTTCGGTTGGAAAAGACCCTTGGGATCATCGAGCCCAACCATCTACCCTACTCTACAAAG
>JAOXNO010000001.1:206904951-206934520 GCA_028565335.1 Limnodromus scolopaceus
GAAATATTTCTTTACTGAAAGGGTTGTCAGGCATTGGAATGGGCTGCCCAGGGAGCTGGTTGAGGCACCATCCCTGGAGGTATTCAAGAGACGAGTTGACATGGTACTTGGGGATATGGATTAGTGTTGGTTTGGTGTTGTTTTGGGTGTGGTGTGGTGTGGGTGGGTGTGGTGTGTGTGTAGTGGTTCTTTGGTTTTTGGTTTTGGTTTTGGTTTTTTGGGGTTTTTTTTTGGGTTTTTTGGATTGTTGGGGTTTTTTTGTGGGTTTGGTTTTTTTGTGGCTTTTTTTTTCATTGGTTGGACTAGATGATCTTAAAAGGTCCCTTCCAACCTAAGTGATTCTGGGATTCTGTGATGAGGATTAAAAGACTGAGCACATTGCCCAGAGGGGCTGTGAGATCCCATCCCAGGAGGTTTTTCAAAACCCGACTGCACAATGTTGTAAGTAACTTGGTCCGCATTCAGTGTTGAGTAGAATGTTGAAACAGAGATTTCACAAGGTCTATTCCAAACTGAATGACACTGTGATTCTATGGATATTGATATTTTTTACTTACTTTTCACTAATTACTATAAAAATTCTACGCAATAATGCTCATTATCCATATTTATAATTGTTTCTTGGTATTTCTAAACAGAAGTCTTAAAAAGCCAACATATTGAAAAGAATCACTGATGGTTTGGGTAAGATTTACCAAAGTAACCACATATTTCAGCACTGATTTTTTAACAAATAACAACATAGCTGAGCCTCTCCAGAAGGTAAATGCTTTCTTACGGTGATTTAAATTACTGACAAGTTTAGAAGTGTAAGGAGATAGAGGCAACTCTCTACTTTGATTTTGGTTTGGGATGATTTTTATTATTGTTCATTAATAGCATGATCGTATTCTAACAACTCTCTTAAGGAATTACAAAAACCAGGGAAAATTCATTCATTCTGGACATCACCTATCTCATCTTGCAGAAATACAGAAGTAACCAGGCTATAAAAGCAGATGTGGTAAACTAACTGCAAAGCTATTCATGCAGAAGAGAAGTCAAGGGACTGTGATTTATTTTTAGTTAGAATTTTCTAACTGAAAAGATCCCTTTTGCAAGAAAAGAGACGCCAAAAGCCCAGAAGGAAGGTTGATTTTGCATTGCAAAACAACCCTAACCAACCTACTTAAGTTCATCTTGGGTCTTGGCAGCCTGGGTTCTTCAATGTGTTTGATGCAGATTCTCGGGAAAAAATTAAAATATGTGTTGAAGGGTAACCTCATCTACTTTAGACTTCTACTGAGGTCTGAAATCAGTGGGATATTTTTTATCCTTCTTTATTTCATACTGAGTAAATTTTTCACATATTTCTGACTTTCACTACAAATACTTTTGGAGTGTACTTAGTTCACATTGTTACACTGGGTAGTTGTTAGAGGCACCACTGCTATGCACAGACTGACTTTTCTTCTGTGCTAATTTAACATAATCCTATATTTACACCACTGCCACTCACAAGACAGCTCCTATGAGTTAATTAAAGTGCCTTTAATTCAGCATGCCTCCAAATCCACCATAATATATGACATTCTATTTTCAAAGTAAGAGATGGAATTAGGATATTAAATATATGATATGATATTTGCCATGTACACTTACTCTATTTTAAAAACATTAATGGCATGAATGGCTCAGTTTGTTACTACTAAAAAGCTTTAAGTGCTATTATAAGGATATTTCTAATAAATGTAAAGAAATCAACATAAGGTCATAACAAACTGAAAGGACATGCATTATGATCTTAATTTACTCCAACTAATATGACATTTCAGATTTACATTTAAAATAGCAGGGGAAATTAATTTGTTCACGTAAAAACGTCTTGTGTTGGGAATACAAACATTAGTGTGTTCCAGAGATGTAGTTTTAATGGGTTTTTTTGTGGTTTTCCCCAAGCATTGATTTTATTCTCATTCCACTCAATCAAAACCAGATTTGTTTTAGAATGAAGGTCACAAGCATTGGCAGTTCTGTTTTATTTGGTACTGTCTCAAAGACAAAGACTTGAACATCCAGATATCTGATATCCTGAGGAGACAGTTCAAACATTTACAGTAACATGCCCCTGGAGACACCCTTTAGAACAAACTTTTCAAAAAGTTTTTGCTTTCCTAGTTTACTACAGTCCAGCTTGATGCACTACTGCCAATTTATTCTACAGAAGTCGCCTTCAGTATATTTGAAAAAAATATAGAGGTTTTTTTTTAATGAGTGTGAAAAATATTCCAACAAAAAATGTATTTGGGAAGATAATGACTCAAAAGCAAAAAGAGGGTGCAGGAAAACATAGATGCTTACTGTACTGATTCTCAATATTTATCTTATTATAGTGGACACATCACGTCCACTAAATTTGAAGACAACTTCTTAGAAGGTAGGAGAAATTTGATGAATTTGGTTAAAATAGACTGATTTTGCAGTCATGCATGCTTCTGTCTATTGTGATATCTTAGGGACAAAAGTGTGATTTTATATATTTGTTTTCCCATTAAAAAAATATTTTGCTTTGGCAGTCATGTTTCCCAAATTAAAGCACTCCGTGTTAGAAAACGTTGCTAAGTAGCACTCCTAAAACAAAAGAACTTTTACAGTGACTAAATTACATCATTTTAAAAAAAAAAATTTATTACATCATCTTATCCTTTGTAATTATAAAATCCAGTGGATATGGAGGCTGTTTTGAGACTAGCTGATAGTATAGAAAGTTTTGGTTTATGATGATTTTGGCATGTTGGGTTTTTTTTTGTTTGGGATTTTTCGTGGGTTTTGTCGGTGGTGTTTTTTTGAGATATTAGGACAGTTTCTCAAAGTATTACAGTCTGCAAGAGTCAGCCGTGCAATTTCACACAGGTAATGGCAGTAGGCACCAGCCGAGCAAGAAACCAATTTGTAAAAGCCTTCACTTTATCACACCACCCGAGAAGGATGCTCTATGTAGTAACTACATGAGCCATTCATAATAAATGACCCCGAGGGAAAAGTGATTAATCATATTTGTAGTTGTTAGTTTAGCAAGGTGAAACACATTTCAGTGGAAGAAGGTTACCTTACTTATACATATTTAGAGGCATGAATTCAGAAGACTAAGTAGATGAACATAAAATCTAAAGGTATGCAATTTGTTTCAAGAAACTTCTTTGTTAAAGGAAGGCCATGGGAGATTTCTTTTTAAAGCACAATCAAATGAGCATTGGAAAAGAGTGATCTCTGCTGGCACATACATGGACTGGTCATATGGTTGATATATGCAACAAGCATAGGATCACGCTAGACAGATGGCACACAAAACACTTCCTTTTTTTGCTCTACTTCCCAAAGGAGAAAACAATTGACACACAAGATATGCCATGACATATTGTCACAGTCTGCTCTGAGTTTAGCTGTAACATTTCATAATGATGTTTTGTTGAAATAGGATGCTATAAACCAGTCTTGGTCTCAAAGGTCTCCCCACCAAAGTTGCTTAGGTTTCTGTTTTCTGTGTTCCTATAGCAATTTAGTAATTTTGGCTAAAGTTTTTACTGCTGTCAACTCAGATGTCAGCAGATACTGTCTTGGCATGTGCATCATGGTTACTCTTTCCCAGAAGCCTTTTGCAGTGGATCGTCACCACTCATTGCATGCAATGGAAGAATAACATGAGACACAAATCTACTCATGTATTTAATTCTAGATAATTAGTCAGACATATATAACATGTCTGCAACCAGGCCTTTTATTACACATAGTCACTGGAACTTTTCAGAACACAATCTGAGCACCATGACAGCCAACCTCTACTATCAGCTTTAGTGAGTACTGGACTTCTACCTGGTATTTCTGGAAATGTCATAGGGGAAGTGGTAAAGGGGAAAGAGTATTTTGTTTCTAATCTAGCATAAGCACAATGAGTGACTTAGTAATATTCATGGGCACTAATACTCCATGACAATTTACGTATAAAAGAAAATGAATTTAATCTCCTGGTGAGATGAGTTTCTGTAAAAATTTCCGTGAGCTTCTAAGAGAAACCACATGCTGATTTTCCCTTCCTGGGGCTATGGAGTATCATTTAAGATGTCTGAATGTATTAGATAATGTACTAAATATTATCTAGTTATCATACAGATTTTTAAAAATATCCCATAAGCATTTTTAACAGTGTCATTGTTCCTCTAGTCTCTTTAACAAATGAACAATTTATACAGTTCTATCAAAAAGCAAATATCATGATACTCCTAGTCTATGTTTCCTTAGAATCAAGCATTTCAGTCTGCACAGGTTCTGCCCTGAAGTCCTTTATACTGAGACACTGTATCTCACTCTTGCCTGTTGAATACCTCCATCTACATTCCCACCTCATCGGAACTTAATGTGTTTGCTATTTATAACTTATTCTTGTTTTACTGCATTATGATATTCTTATAGTTATTAATCCTTTCATCATGTAACAGTGATATGTGATACATCAAAGTTCTCTGTTACCAGTCTGTAATTGTTACTTCCTTAAATGCTGCCTTTTACCTCTGATAAAAAACCTGTATTGAATGTTCTTGTAGTAAGATCCTTGAAGTCATTAGTTTGACTAAAGAGTGCTGCAAATGACCAATGAAGAGATTTTTCTCTTTTAATCCCAGTCATCAATCCCTTATCTTTAAGTAGGCAGCTTTTCTATTTTCCCTGTAAGTCTGTTTAAAGTGTTACAAATACACAGCACAAGAACTGACTGGATTTTTTTTTTCTTTGCAGTAAAGCACACATGCACAATGAGGTTATGAGCTAAATTTCTAATTTTGTAATTTCAGTGAAATGGACAGATTGCTTTTGGATGAAGCTAGTAAAAAGATTTCAAGATACTACCTACGTGATCTAAGTCATAGTATTTATTCTATCTATGAGGTGTTTTGGATTTTTTTCCCAATAAAAAATGGAAGCAGAAAATGGAATTTTTTTTCCCCAGCTTTTGTCTGATTTTTTTTTTTTTTTATTTAGCACTGGAGGTCTTTGTGAGTAGGAGCTTGTTATTGCATCTATATATTTTAGCCCTCTTATCTCCATTGGGACCCTTATAGATTGTCTTGATATAAATATATGGTATTAATAATACAAAACCAGAGAGAAAATACATCATCACTTACAATGCAGCATGTGACAGTGAAATTGATGCAGTTTTATCATTATCTAGCTAGTGTCTGTAAAAATTTTGATTAAAGCCAATTAATAGAAATGGTAATCTTGGATGCCTTTCATGCCATCAAAGCAAAGTCAGCATAACTAAAGAATAAATTTTAATAATTTTACAAATAATACATATTGAAAGTCATTCAAAATAGGATTAAGAGATGGCTAAAGAACATCAAAACAACCGTTCAAGTGTCAAAGTGTCAAGTTCAAACTTCTTGCCTTTGCTTTCAAGGTCCTGCAGGATTATTCAGATTATTAAAGAGATTATTCAGTTTATTAAAGAGAAGGTTGAAAGGTTACCTGATCACTTTGTTGAAGTACATAAATAATGTTACCTATTTTGGGGTATCAAGTTCTGCTTGACAAATGCCTAACAAAACCATGCCTGAAAGCGGAAGCTGGAGGATTAAAATTTGAGGTAAAATAGTGTAGTTTTGGGGAGTGAGAGAATTAAAATACTTAATATTTTAAAAAGATACCTTGAGATGGAAGCTTCATCATCCTATTTTTTTCAACAAAAAATCAAGGCAAATGCTGGACCCAGCTTCAAAATAAAGGTTGAAAAGACAGTGCAGGGAATCACAAACTGATCATCCTCACCCCAGTCCCTAGGAAAGCCATGGAGGTGAGTTCTCCTGGAACACATCTCAGTGCGCATTAACTAATAGGCGATCAGGAGCAGTCAGCATAGATTTGCCAAGGATAACTCACAGTTAACCCAACTGGTTGCCTTCTGTGACAAAAATGGCTGGATCTCTGGATGAGGAGAGAGAAGCGTCTGTCATTTACCTTGTCTTCAGCAAGGTCTTTGGTCTTGTCTCCCTCCTCGGAAACTTTGAAGTCTGTTTCTGAGCAACTTGGTTTGAATTCGTGTTTGACCATGTTTTGAAGAGGAGATTGGAATATAGACCTCCTGATCTCCCTCACAGCCTGAGCTATCTTGTGATCCTCAGAAGGATATTGTTCCACAAGAGGATTGGGATCTAACATGGGCTGAATCACCCTTCTCCAATGCCTGTAAAGACAGTCTTAATTTAAGGGACCTCAATATGGTGCCTAAAATTAGGTGGGATGTACCCAGGCAAATTGGGGTAGTATGGTTACCATTATCTGGAATCTCTACAAATGGATCACAGTATATTTTGCTTTTCTTCACCTACAAGTACATTTTATATAGTTTATGAAGGGTGAGGGTCAAGCTAGTCTGTGATGAGTGCTCATTCTGGCCTTTGTAACTCCCTTTTGTGCGTGGCTACTTGTGGACTAGAATATCTGGGTTACTTTTAAAGCACTGATACTACTCACAGATCTGTTCTAGTTCAAATCTCACATGGTAGAGAATGACGACAAGGGATGATTTAAAATTAGGCCAGTGGAAAAAACAAATCTCTTTCACAGCTTTCTTTCCATATTAGAAATGTAGCACCACGTACTAAACAATTTTAGGCACAGATAAAATACAATATAATATATATATTTTCCAATATCTTGTTGCTCTTTTAAATGGACATGAAAGAAGTTACTGAGAGAACACCAGAAAAAACCCACACAAATCTTATAAACAAAATGTCTTGCAGGTCCATAATTTCAATTTAGCTTTGTTCTTTCATAACACAGAACAATCACATCAGCTTAGGATTCGTCGTCACAGACACTGCATGAGCTGCACCACAATTACCTTGTTACACGAGCATCACAAGAATTGTTGGTGCCTTAGGCAAGAATCCTTCATGCTGTGTCATTGTACTTTATCATAAATTATAGTCATTAGAAGTGCATGAATAATGGTGGCTTGCAGTGATGACAAAAGACCCAGATGATTTTACGTTTTATTTAAAAACTTATTGTGTGGAAACCTACCTCCTGCTGGACATCCAAAGTCCTAATGAATCATATTAAATGGTTTATTTTTCACTTGGTAGCTTTTCCTAACTCTGGTGACTGTTTTACAATCCTTCCCCAACCTATTAGGGGCCTAAGTCATGAAAAGTCCTGGTCACACAAGTGAAAGTGAAGCACCATGAAAGGCTGGGATGAGGACTCGGGAGTTTTGATCATTTTCTCCTAGTCTCTATCCTATTAATGTCAGGCCCGTCATTTTGTCTTTGTGTTCCCGCTGGTTTTCCCCTCTGGAGAATGAATTACCTAATGAGATATTGGGACCCTAAATTCAGGTGGGACTTCTGTAATACAATATTATATACTCCTGATTTACAGTTTCCTAGACAACAAACTGCTGAGAGGGAAAAAAAGAAAAAGAAACATACATACGCAACCAACCAAACAGCCCCTCCACCCCAAAAACCACCCCAAGCAACAACCAGGATTTGCAAATATTAAGAACTTATTTCTTGCAAAAGTTTATGTTTTATCTTGGCAATTTAGACTTAGTGACCAACTGCAGGCCAGATTAGACAAAAACTGTATAGTTTTTCTGAGCTTCAGTTCTTTGTATCATCTTCCCAGTATAATGCTAAATTCCCACCTCAAATTAAATATATACATAGTAAGCAGTAGAGTTTACTTAGCTGTTTCATAGAATGTTATTGGATTACACTCTTGTTTATAAATCCAGAAATATTATTTACATTTATATTTTAAGTTATTTACAGATAAGAAACAAGGCATTTATAAAAAAACTTATTTCAAACTAGAATAGATTCTAGACAAATCTCAGTCATCCGGACTGATATTCAGCCCGGTAAATTTTCTGATTTCACAATATTGAGAGAGACTGGACTTGTCTCTGAAAATCATGACAGAGAGGATTCTTCAGGCTAGGTAAAAAGGCAGAAAATATAGGTTATTTGACAGCTTCTACAGAAGCAGAGAGAGCATAATTTCAAGTTCAGGAGTGTTTACCTCAAATGGAATACTAGCTACCCACCTTGTGAAACCAAGGTGCAAAAGACCCATCTCGGGCTCTTTAGGATGATTGCGGTCCTGACAACCTGAGGCCAAGCTACTATCTCAGAGAATTCTGACCCAAAAACAACTGTGAAATTTTAGTAGACTATTATGTTATCCAAATGAGGTTTGCATCTACACATAGAGTACCTTTGTTTCTTTAAAATTAGGGGAAACAAGTACAACAGTTAACTTTGGCATTGTCTCTTTTCCAAACTATATTATTCCACCTTATACTGTAAACACTATCTCATATACGTTGGTCAATAGATTTGTTCACCATTGGTTTTCATTCGTAAGACTCAACGTTCATCAGCTGGACCTTGTACTTTTTATGTCAGATACTGCTAACAACTATTCTTCTTTTCACGAGTGTTTGTGGACGTGCCAAAGAAGCAGCAGGATATAAAATCTATTTCCACTGCTAACATGGATTTACAAATGCACACACAGCACTAAATTTGTCTCTTCTGAGTTGCCGCTGATTCATGACATTTTTTTCCTTCTTCAATGTGCTGGGTAGGGTAAGCTTTTACTGAAGGGACAAAAACTTAATAAATGATTGGCAAATGTTAGTGGTAGATGGAGATGTAGAATATACTTTTGTGGCTGAAAATAAGTTAAAAAGAAACAGGAAACTGGATTTGGATGGTCCAAAGTTAATATTAAAATACTAAAACTCATCACGATCACAGAAGTAATCCCCACTGTTTCTGAAAAATATCACAGAAGGCTAACTCCTAAGTCTCCCAGTAAAAATAGTTATAAATCTAAGTGTTTTCTTGTTATGCAAATATCTTCTAACATTTTCAGCTGAAATTCGATCAGTGATGTATCAAAAACTTTAATATTACTCTTTTAAGCTTACATATGGTGATTTGCTATAGTATGGTATTCAAAATTACTTTGCAGAGGTTAAGCCATCTGAAGAAAACACAATCATTAACCCTTTACATAAAATGAGCAAACAAATATAATTTGTTAAAGTCAATCTATTTTGAGAGACAGTGCAGGTTTCTGTTCTAACCCAAACTTACAAATGCCTAAAGAAAAATATACAAAGCTGATAATTTTCAAATAGAAACTAAGAGAAACCAAAACTGTATGAATAGGCTGACAGGATTAAAACCAACAAATCACTGTGTCCTGTTTATGAGCAGTTCTAATAGAACGAAGTATTTGGAATCGTCCTATTTCTCTGAGGTATCAGTGGGGAGGGAGAGACAACTCCAGTGAGTGATTCACATCAGAGCTGGAATGAGTTGCCCTCTGGCAATGCTTCTCTAACCCCATGAGCTAAGAAAAGAGCTTACTCCTCACAGGATCTCCACGTTAGCTGAGATGAATTGAGGCTTATCAAAATGGAATAGCCTTTTTCTAGTTCAAGAACTGAAATGAGTAGAATAAGCATAAAGCAACTCTACAAATACTAACAGAATAAAAGCTGAAATGGTTAACTACTTTCGCAAAAATTATTGGCAGGAGCACTACAGCATTATTTAAGAGAATTATACCATTAAAATTACTTGAGTACAGCTATAACATAAATGTGAGACACAGCATGGTGTAGAACCTGGACCTGACCCTTTAAGTCTATGCCTATGGGTACATCTTCAACAGTAAATGCAATGGATCAAAGGCCATTCTTCACAAGCCCCACAGCACACTTCTTCATGCAGCTGAATTCTTTTCTGTAACAAAATGGGATGATTTTTACCGTGCTGCAAACTGAGAGCAGGCTGTGGTTTGTGATAATCTTCATGGTGGACATTTTCGGGGAGAATACAATGCACAACAAAGCATATGCCGCAGCCCAGCCCCTTTCTAGCTTGGTAATACAGATGGATCACAAAATCTAGTTTGACAGCAAGTGCTTGTGTAGAGGCTGTAGAATTGAGATGATACGCTGCCACAGATTTCTCCAAATTATGCTGAATGAAACAAAGGTTAAGCTAGATGACCTGTGGCATCTAACTTGGGACACCTCCCTAATCGGGTCCTTGATGTTGTTCAACTAGATAGCAAGATGTAAGGGTTACTGTCCTTATATAAATACCACTTTTTCAAAGGAGGTTTCTTATTCTCGTTTTGGCAACATTTTCTGTTCTTTCCTAGAATCATTTCTATGCTGTTTTCCAGGGGAATAGCCTCCTCATATAAAGGTACCACAGCTGCACTGGGACCCAGTTCCTGCCTATAAAGTGGAGGAGAACACCGTGTATGTTGGAGAGGCAGAGACCAAGCCAATAACACTAAATTATTCACTGCTTGATTTGATTTCTGGTCAGTGGTATGATTTCCCCAAAATCAACTGTGACATTTCCTACAGCTGCCTCCTCAGCATATAAAATAGAACTTTGCTAACCTGGGACTGCCACAAGGGAAAATGTTTGCCAGCTCTATCTCTGTACACAATGTAAGAAAAAAAATAATTCAATTCAACTATGTGATACAGTTCAATCATAACGACTCCCTTTAAGGAAAACAGAAAAAATAATGCATTTAAAAATGCATGGTGAGGACCCACTCTTGTTATCATTCAATAATGTGATATAAACATAATCCTTTCTCAATATGATTTTAAGATTGCAATCTTATTTTGCACAGATGCTGAACTTAATAGAAAAAAGATTAAAAGCAACATCTTCCTGATGGCTTTTTGTGTATGTGTTTTAATAGAGCCACCTGTGTTACCTTCCTTTTTCACTTTAGTTTATTTTTTAACATGCATATAATTTTATTCCTTTGATTTGGTTGACTGGCTTCATCAATTGTTTCACTAGTAAAAGAGCTCTAAAAAGATGAATAAAAAATAGAAATTTCAAATAAAAATGTTCCTTAATTGAGGCAATTTCATAGAAATAGATCTATACTTTTTGAATAGCACGCTGCACCTGTTTTGTTTCTCTGACATTCACTTACTACAGAGTACTTTTTCCACAGCAAAGTCAAATAATGCTATTGTATGCAAATATCTTGTCAAGAATCCATAAGCAAGTTGATTTTATGGTCTCTCGTTATATAGTATGTTAAACTTTTTTGAATTAACATCTAGTGATGACTGATACCCCAACTTACAGGTGCAAGAGCAGCTTAAAATTATTATTTTTGTACCTTGGTATGGTAACATGAGATATTGCATATTAAACCGTAGAAACAACTTGGTGAATACCTGTGCAGTTTCTCATTTATTATTAATTAGTTTATTATTAATACTAATTTCATTTGCTAGGCTTTTAAAAAATTGTCTCTGTTGAATAATAAGATAATAATTTAATGGTCTATATTTTACTTTCCATTATATCAAATACAACAAAATGTACTAAAAACAATATCGTGATAAGTGGCTAAATCCCCCAGTGCTAACTTCAGTAGAAAATTTCTACTGGAGATAATACGAATAGTTTCAGCAAAATAAATAAATACATTAATACTCAAAAAATTTTGTATCAGACCACACAAAATGAGTGACCCAGCTACCACTGAAGTGGACAGAAAGCTTTCCTTTGACTAGGAAGGAAGACAACCTGATCCGGAAAAGCATCCTGACACCTCAACAAAATCTCTAAACCACTTCAGATTTGGAATTCTGCGTATGTACCGTAGCGTTGACACCACACATATTTGTGCCAGTACAGAGTATGAGTTTTAGGAGTGATGGATAAACTGCATCAGTGAAAGAAGTTCTGCAGCCTCACTTCCAACATGTTCAGTGACATATTCAATTGAATGTATCAAGGTATATCACAAAGGAAGAAGGTAAAACCTAAACCATTTTCCTCTATTGTAGACACCCATTTGCATGGACAAAGATTTGCTTTTGAAACCACGATTGAATGTTATGCTGGTATTACACTGAATTGAGTCAACGTATGAATTAAATTGAATGTTACGATGGTATTAAAAGAACAATTCAAGAAAAACAAACATTCAAACATAACAATCAAAAAATATTGAACCATAATAACTTAAAACAAAATGACTTACCAACCTGTAGGTAGTATTTTAATACCAGTTTTCTTAACAGCAATTGGATCCTGGAGAAAGAGAAAGAAAGAGATTTGTCTCAGTTTCTATATACAGCAAGGTAGGAGTCAGAGGAGCGTTCCAGTGCATCAGATGCCTCAGGTCAGTAGAGCCACCTTGAGCACATCAGTGCAGCTTCTCAAGTCCCCTGTGAGGACACAGACTTACAGCAGCAGGGCATCTGAGAGCGAGTATTAGCACAGATATTCATGTTTCTGCAGTCTTATCTTTTCTATAAGTGTGTTTAAAAATGTAAGCTATAGAAAATCTGCTATGAAACTACACTAAAGTACCCAAAATTAGATTTCTGAAAGTTCTGTGAGATAGTATAATAATAGTCTACTAATTTCCCATAATCATAGGATATGTGGGACCAATCAGGTATCTTGATTCAAGTTGTACTCCTTGGTAGGTCCTTATTTCTACATAATTCCTGCTTTTACTTATCAGGCAAATTTAACAAAAAGATATTAATGACAGGTAGACTCTTTCAGTCTGGTTTAGTAACAAAATATTCAACAGGACTATCATGAACATAAAGTCCATTTGAATTTGTCTCTCGATGTCATACACTGAAACACACTGGCATGTAGAGAGAGAAATCCACATATATACATACATAGACACATGCTTGCATAAACATATGCATTAATTTATGTCTATACACGTATACATGTACTCATTTACTTATGGATAGGTATTAGTTTACATATATTTATATAAATATACATTAGCCAATAAGAAGAGTTTAGCTTAAACAAAGTCCAAAAATGTAATTTCTCACTTAAAGCTTATTTTAAAAGTTTGAAAATATATTGAAAACAGACCATATGAGTAGAAATTTTGCAGCACATTTTTGAATTTTAACCTCAGAAATTAATTACAAAAAAGTAAACCAACTCAGAGGTTAGTTGAATGAATGGAAGTCACTAAATTGATACAAAAGTTTATAAAATAATTCCTACTGACTCTAAAAAATGGAGACCCAACTCCTCTTTTTAGGAAAAATAAACAACATTTAAACTGGAGGTTCTTTAGAAAAAAAAATATTTTATTGTAGATGGACTTTTGCCATAAATGAGGAGTCAAGGTATTTTAATGAATGTCATTCTGTATTCAGTGATCACAAAACATGAAATCTAGATGTTTAACTCTTCTCTTAAAGGTGGTCTATTCGGTCATAATTAAATTCTGACCAAAAAATCGTATTTATAGTAACTGAGTGAGATATTCTTGGCTTATAGGATATATGCAGAGCTACTGGGTCTAATCTCTCATTCCCATTTCTATAGGCATCATCCAACTCTCCCCAAAGCTGTTTTGAGTC
The DNA here is from genome assembly GCA_028565335.1 of Limnodromus scolopaceus. Taxonomy (NCBI): domain Eukaryota; kingdom Metazoa; phylum Chordata; class Aves; order Charadriiformes; family Scolopacidae; genus Limnodromus; species Limnodromus scolopaceus. The sequence continues at coordinate 206,918,417 of JAOXNO010000001.1, forward strand.
TGGTAATTCTCTTCATTTGTAAATGAATTATAGTAATAATAAAAATAAGATTCCAAGAAGTTGGTGGGCATTAGTGCTTTAGTAATGCACAGACATCCCGGAGAGAATCAAGCAGTTTCTCCATTTTCTCAGATCTTCTATTAAAAAAACCTGATCAGCCTAACTAAAATTGATGTGTCAGATAAGAAATCACAGCTAAATTCAACATAGCTTTAGGCTGCACTGAAATTTTTAATTTAACTGAAACAAAATTAATGAGGCCAGTGAAGATCCTCAATGTTATCAGACTAAAATGCCAACTATTTGTAAATGCAATGGTCAAATAAGCTTCTTCAAATCCATTATTTCAGAGTATAAAGGCTGTTAAATGAGAAGATGAAATGATCTTTATATGGGGAGGGGGGTTAAACAACTGTCACCAAAATCATTATGATCCTTTTAATAGCGGAAACAGTAGAAAACGGCACTCCACACGATGTAATCTTAGCTCTGTTTTCCTTAATACCACTCAGCACATCAGGCCTGTACTCTGTGTATGGAGGCTTAATGCTTTATCTGAAGAAATCCCACTCAGTCTCCTTCACAAGCAGATAATGATGGGAAATATTCCTAACAACATTAGTCATTCACAAACACTGATAAGTACTATGAGATTTTATTCCAATATCATTTTATGCTTCTGTGGTTCAGAACTTTAATGAATTAGATTGCATTTCTAGTAGGAAGCTCTATGGGATAAGAATGTCAAATAAATATCTACTTAAACTGTATGTTTTCAAGGTCTTTACAAATTCTTTCCTTCTAACAAGCTGGTCACACCATAAAAACAGACAAACATAACAAACTCATGTAAATAATAATTTTTTTTCTGGCTACTTACCAATCTAGGAGCTAAACTTTGATTAATTGTTGCTAGTGATGGCTTATTATAATCAGGATCAGAGACACTAAATTTAAGAACATCATTCTGAGGAGGTTTTTATGTTGCTATTTGGTTTATTCCTATTGTCCATTATGTTTTCAATTCAAAACTTAGTCAGAAGCTGCATCTGCTTACGAGATGGTTGTGGACATGTGCTGTTATTACTCTGAATTTCTCACACCAAGCAATTCTCTCAATTTTTACCCCCACTACAGACTTATTTACAAAGAAAACTACTACTTATTTTCAGCATGGATAACCATACACCGAAACTAATGGAACAGAGGGAAGAACCATCTAACACAACAGAACAGCCATGAATGGAGACATGAAAGGCAGAAAGAGAGACCTTACAGAAAAAATTAAGACAATTAAATATTACTGATGGATAGTTGGATTACGTTGTGGAGTATTTCCCAAAAGGTAGCTGACCAGCCATGTGGAGTTTTTCAAAGGAGGTCAAAAAAAAGCCTTATAAAGTTTTATGGACACAGACTTGTTCCCCAAGAAGTGGGCTAAATTCCCAAACAGTGTTTTCTGTCTCTGACTTTTTTTATCTATTAAGAACATAATTAAGGCTAAAAAAATAGAAACCCTTTTGACTGGCCGAATTAGCTCCTGCTTTCAGATTGTGAAGAGTCGGTGTTTAGGTGAGTATCCAGTAAGCCCATGGGAAGGATAGTTTCTAAAATACCTGCTGATAATTATTGTAATTAAATATAGCTCAGAGGAAATAAGATGCGAATTCCCACCATTTTGCCTTTTCTTTCAGCTTCTGTATTGTGTCTCACATGTAGCTCTTAGCAGTAACTGTTACCCTGTCTATTCATATGGACATATTCTCCCAATATACCATAAGCATTACTGAGATATTCAAGTCAAACTTTGCCACCTCTTTTATCTTCCTCTGCAAAAATGAATGCGGGTGTTTCATCAAGAATGATGAAAAACATGTTCTTCCCATAAATCTGCAATTATTAAAATAGTCTCTGTTAAAGCCAAATGAGCTTTAGGAATGAGTTATATATTGACGAGACACAAGTTGTTTAGATAAAATAGTAGCCACGTTAAAAACATGTTATGAAGAAGGTCCAGAGAGGGGAAGTTGCATTTGACCCATTGCAATGACAAGGAAACAGCCAGCTGGCTAATGTGAGCACATTGAAGATTAATAAATCACAAAGAAAGACATTTTGGGGGAGTCTGCCATGTGCAGGAGTCTGTTGAAAAGGCAGGAGTCCAACACCAATGACAAATAGTGCATCTGAGTCATGTAGAAATACCGGTCCAGCTTCAAAACCTTTATTGTAGTATCAGCAGTGGCACAGCTTAAGTTAATTAGCCACACATAAGAAGCATTTAAATTGAGAAATTGGGGGATTTACAGTTAGAATATGCTATATTTCAGTTTGAAGACATCACATTCCAGCTTGCCCATACAACCTTGAATCAGTCTCCTTGTGCATACATATTATGAAAGTCCTCAATTACAGTGCTTGAACCTCATTCAGTTCACAGAATAAACAAGGGTAAGGAAATACAACTACTTTTGTACGGAGGTTATTTTTCTACATAAACCAATTACTGATGTTTCCAGACCACTCCTCCAGCACATTGCTGTGCAGACGTAAGAATACACGATCTGTTCATCTGATTATTCTGAAATTTCAAGAAATGTTGGTGATGGTAGGGAAACTCTAAGTGGTCATTCACTTCCTAAATTACATAACCCAGAGATTACCTGCTTGAAATTGGAAGACCACATGGCTGGGATTCATTTCACCTACCTTCAGCCACATAAAACTTAGGCTGTTAGTCTAAACTAGGCTCCTAATTTCTTTCTATAAGCAATGGAGAGAGACAACCACTTCCAGATTCATTGAGTCCTAAAATACGCAACTAAGATTAATGAAGGACTGTCTGAACAATCCTGTCTCACTTAACTGACCTCATGACTGGCTTAGACAAGACCCCTAACATTCATATGGTTAATAAGACGTGATTGATTCTACCTCAAAAATACACAGATCTCACTTTCCTTCCATGTTCTACCATGTGTTTGTAAGGGAGCGTTAAGTGTTCCGATGAAAATAAATTGCAGGCATTTTCATAAGGATAGTGCAATAGATGTGCTCATAAAACCATGCAGGAGAAGTGAGGAAGTCCCGGTCCATTTCTCAGCAAGGGATATGGCTGTTCCACTATAACAGTTATTTGGTCTTAGAATTAAGACTGTATAATCATCTCCACATGTAATTATTACTAATCAGAGAGCCAATGATCCTGATGTAAGCCTACTGTAGGTTCTCAGTGCTATAGAAGCAAATGTGTGTAAAACTAAAATGCAAATGTATCAATGTATAATAAGTAAAAGGAGGTTTTCTGCATATTACTTCTAATATGCATAAGTAATTGGCAGCCTATTACTAGCTAATTAAGAATAGTGATAAACTGTTTAACAAAAACAAACCTCGGATTTCAGAGCTGGGGCAGGGGGGGAGGAAATACCTAGGTCTGAATTTTGCTACTACCTCAGTCGGTTTCCAAAGATACAGGTCAGAAAACAAGCAGATTAAATCAGGCTACTCATGCATAACCTCATTCCCATGCCACTAAACTGCTTCACAGGGCACTGGAGCTGGTCGCTGTGGCTGTGCCATCACCCAGGAGCCCTCAGGAGAGGCCAGTATAGCCATAGGGACAGGCTTCCTACATATTGCCACATCCAAGAAGTTAACATATATAGCCTCAGTACTACTGTCCTGGCAAAACAGCACCTGAGTAAAGCAAAAGCTATTTCTTAGATGCTTGAGATCCATAGACTGGCAATAATCAAAGTGGCATTTAAGAAACTTTTGCATTAAATCTCTATTTATAAGTGAAAAAGATACAGTGTGGGGATGCATCTGACCATGACCGACGTGGCATAGACTGTGGTTTTTTTCAAAGTCTTTTGTAAAATATCACAAGTTTTCATGTGATTCATTTAATCAGCAGCAGGCCTTGTTCTTCAAATCAAAATACTGGCCTGGAAACATCCCAGCCAGAAAGTTGTAAAAGAAGGAAATGATAAAAAGTATGCTATTTATATTTGCTAATATTGGAGTTACATATTTTAAATTGAGAAGTTTTGAAGATTGCAGCAAGAATGAGGAAATGCAAAATGAAAATCAGTTGTCCACAGCAAGTACGATAAAATATCTGATGATGCAAGAAATTACTTCTGCTTAGCACCTACAAGCTCACAAGGAATACCTTATGTAAACAACAGAGTGGAGGAAAAAAGCAAAATAACAAGCTGAGACCTACTACTAAGCAACAGCAGTTTATCAAGGTGCAACACAAGAGTCTAAGAACACAGAAATTCAGATTTTCTTAAGTCAACAGGTCATATCTGATCAAATCTCGTTTATAGCTTTGCTTATGTGCTGGTATATAAATATTTGTAGGCTCGTATCTCCAAACAGACATTCCCTTCCTCTTCTCCATTGAATAAGTGAATGGAAGACATTGTCCCTCTGCCAGCAGGGCTGATAATGGAGTGGCAGCAACCTCCAGTTGATATGGAGCAGATGCTGTGTTGCATACAGTGGGATTTATCTCACTTAGCCTTTGATGTCTTCCATCACCGGCACTGGAGAGAAATAGACACTTTCAGAGCTTGACTACTTGATCCTTAAATAGATGTTTCTCACCTTCAGCTTATACAAATCTCTTCCCAGTTTCATTTTGAATCTCTCTACCGTGGTTCCCAATCTAGAAGAGCAGCTACAAGGCAGCAGACACAAATAGATGTGGACTGCCAAAAGCTTGCTACCATCTTACTTTTTTTTTTTCTTCTGACAAAAAAGCAAACCCTGGCTTTGTTGTCCTCTGAAACTTTGTCAGGTTTTTTACAGCCCTTAATTCAGTAATCAGCTATGATCCCAAAGCAAGTACTTTTATATTTTTCCTGACAGCCTCTTCAGCAAAAGTAGCTCTCATTATCAAAAACATTTCTAAAGGACTTGAAACAGAACTTCACATTGCATTCCATCCTTTTGCTGGTTGTTTCATTAGACTTTTAGGTCTTTCAAGCACTAAATCTGGTTTTGTGGCTTGAAGCAACGATGTTATCTTGCCAATGGAAGTGTTCCTTACACCTTTTTTCCTCCCCTTCCGCAGGCATTTGAGGAAAAGATACAAATAGCTTAAAAAGAAAATGTTTACCTAGCAGTAGGGCCTGGTTCACATAGTGGGCTTTTTTTCTGAGTTAGATTAATTCTTCAATCCAGGGATTTCTTGAGGTTTTTTCTTATGGCTGTATAAACTTTTAAACAGATGTGTTTGTGGCTTTGATTTAATATTTTTAAGGATTTTTTGAAATTTTTGGCTGATGCTTTGTGGTAGATGTCTACTTGATATTTTATGTTTTTCACATAAATGGTGCCAGGTGTACTCTATCCTTGTTTTCAGGGGTGAGTAACTCTCTGCAGGGCTCCAAGGATCACAAGTTTGCCTCACTCCGTAAGCCCTCAGGCATCTCTGGAGCCTGCTTTTTTTTTTTTTTTATTGTAAGAAATAGAAAATAATTGATACTTTTTGATATTTTCCTCACACCATGAAATATACATGCCCATCTTTTTCCATCTGTAAGAGGATTATTTAGTGCTATTGGCCAAATGGTCCTCTTCTTCATTATCATCATGGCAGCTGGAGGTTTTTGCTGAAATATCCATGCATAACCATTTTATAATCAGAAGATAAGCGAAAAACTCTCACTCTGAATACAGTGAAGTCTCCTAAGAAAGAACAGGGGAGGAACTGGAGGGAACAGGGGGCCTGAGGCATGTTTTGACTGCAGATTCAGTGTAGCAGAGAAAAACGCGAGCTTGCTTTAAACAAGCTGGTTCAGGTACCAGAGCAGTCTGGCCACCTGCACCCAGAGAAGACCATGGGCTAATTTTTTAGAAGCAAAACAAATTAGCCCATGTGTTGCTTACTGCTTCCTTGGCTCAACTGTTTCTAGTACTTGAGCTGGGGACAGGTACTGATGTGCAGCATTACAGCACCAACCAAGCCTAATACCAGGAGAAAATCATATATATCACAGCAGAGCTGGGAACAAAACCTTATGCTGCACCCCATTTCCTTAGAGACAAATGTTTTCAACAAACCATCAGGCTACAGGGATCTGAGGAACAAATGAAATTAGTGCGTTAAAGAAATACCTTTGCCTTCAGGGTTCTCTAGGGCCTGACCCTGCAGCAAGCTCCACACAGTTCCTCCTGTTCCAGCATCTGAGTTAAGGCAGTGAGTGCTTTCAGCAGGAGAAGCACAGGTGTACCGTGAATTTATGCTAAAGGTACCCATCTGCCAAACAGCTGTTTGGAGGTGAAAAAACAGAAGAAAACTAGGTAGCTTTTGCCAATCTTTAGTGCTGCAGTTTTAAGAATTAAAATCTGTGGGCAGCTCCATAACTACATTCAACTGCTGTTTTCTCTCCAGCTGCTGTAAATGATATCCCTCCCCATTATCTCTGGATTTTTAGTTATTGATTCTTGATTAACAAAAAATGAGGAAAAAAAAAATCTATTTCAAGGTTAAAACCAGTTTTGTATGTTTAAAACGTAAGCTATGAAATGTGTTCAACATCACTGATTAGCTGTCCTCTCTCAGAAAACAGCCCTACTTTATCAGTGCACAGGCATAATAATGTATCTCTTTCATACCTTGTTTTACATGGGAATATTTAAACAATAAATGACTGTCCTAAAGGATTCTTTTGGAGAAGAATTTACCACCTATCTCATCACATTTTTCAGTGTCCTATGGCAGTCACTTGTAAATGTGCACAACTAAACTCCAATTCTACCTTGTGCAGCATCATCTTCTATCCATTGTTTCCTTTTATACATCTTGCGTACATTGCATTGCCAATCAAGCAAAAGTTGTTTAGTGTGAGGACTGTAAGTAACTTTCCTGTCCTCAGTTTCATAAACACAGTAAAAATAGAACTGTGGAAATGCTGATGATTTTCCTTTTTAATTCTTAAAGTTATTACTGGTTGTTGGTGTTTTTCCCTAGAGTTGTTCAAAATTTCTCCTTTATGACTCCAGTCTTGAGAATGCAAAGCCGCTTTTCTATACAAAGTCACACAGGAGAATTCTTATGAGATTCCTGAAACATTACTAGCAGAACTAGTAGGATGCCTGTCTTCTCTCTCTTTACTCTCTATCATGCCCTTTCATTCACATTTAGGAAAACAAGAAAAACATCCTTAAAATCAACTCTTTTACTTACATATTTACTTATATTCTCATAATATTAACATGTTTGCTCATTGATTATTCACAGAATTCATGAATTGAGCTCAGGGGCCACTTTGAGAACAGTGATGCACTTTGTTTCATTTTCTATCATAGTGCAAAACTCTTCTTGCTAAGAAGCCATTATCTAGATAAGCAAGAAAAAACTAGATGTGTTATCTATGTTTTGGAAGACTGGAAAATGAGGAAATTAAACACCTCACCCACTTCACACCCAACCAGAGCAAGTCACTTTTTTAACTTCTCCTTCCCCACTGACATAGGATTTGAGAACTTTAGAATATTCAGGTACGACTAGGATGAGGGGTAATGGCTTCATACTGGAATAGGGTAGATTTAGATTAGATATCAGGATCAAATTTTTCATTATGAGGGTGGTGAGACACTGGAACAGGTTGTCCAGAGACACTGTGGATGTCCCGTCCCTGGAAGTGACGGATGGGGCTTTAAACAACTTGCTCTAGTCGGAGGTGTCCCTGCCCATGGCAGGGGAGTTGGAACTAGATGATATTTAAGGTCTCTTCCAACCTAAACCATTCTATGATAATTCTATGAGTGTATCTGCTCAGTTCATGTGCTCTGTACGATCACCTTCATTTTTACAGAGAAAGAAAAGAGGGAGATCAAAAGCAAGACAGCAAAAGTGCAGACCAGTTGTCTGAACAAGAAGCTACTATCCAAGAAGTGAAATTTTGTCAAGTTTCTGTAGTGACCTTAAAAAAACATATGTTGCTGAGCTGCTCCAGGGTATTAGCTATTACTGTACGTAATACACCTCACAAGACTGGAACAAATGCCTTTTTCATTTGCTTTGCATTACACCCGCTGTTAAAAGCTGGCAGTCGTATTACAAATATTTTTTAGTTTCTTCATTTGTAGCTAAATTCATAAATCTCAGTAACTATAAATGTATCTCAAGGTCAGAGTTACTACAATAACCCATTCATTTTGTTTTCCTTTCACTAAATCCATTATCTGAACAAATCATTAGGTGACCTTTTTAGTTACAGCAATTCAATAAAACTTACATTAGATGGAGTTTCAGGAACATTAGTCTAATGTGCTTTAAAAGATCACCTTCTCTGAGCAATATAATAAGTTTGTGTGGAAAGCATAAAGCATGTAATATGTAATAAAATCTGGCCTTTAATGAACCATCTAGAAAAACTGACTTGTGTTATAATTCAACAGAAAATCTCCCTTAATTAATGGATAAGAAACTAACAGTAGCCACTGAATATTACTTTTGATTATAAATTCAGCTTGATTTTCTTTTTTAAATGTATGCTCCTGATTTACACTGCTCAAGAAATTACAGTTTAAATGACCTTGGTTACAGAAGTAATATGCTATGAAAAGCCATACTTAGAGCTAATTAAAAGGGCTCTCTGATTACCAGTTAGTACCAATTGCACTAAGATACTGCATAATTTTCCAAAGTGATAGTCAGGATTGTAAATTTAATAAATTGGCTTAGACATCAGATGGCCTCTGATTTTCTTCAACAGATACAGGACTAGCGAATACCTTGTGGCCAGGCAAATAAACAATAAATAAAACATCGGTCCAACTATCAAGCAGGAAATTTGTATCAGGGAAGATTGCACAGGCTCACTAAAATCCATGATTTCCATTAAGAATATAAGACATTACATCTGATTCTCCTTGTATCTAAAACAGGAATAATCACTTAAAAAACAGCTGGAATTACCTACATCATGTGCTTCCACTGTGGAGACAAGAAGAAAGCGCAGTTTAACTTTCATTTCTAATCAGTCTAGAGAGGTCTGTATGCTGAAAGAGAAGCAATAATAACTTCCAACAAGTCCAGCATCAGCAATCAGTCATTTCTCCTGCAGATGTATGCACACAGGAACATAAGCCAATTTGAGTAAAGGTCAGGACACATCAAAATATCGAACTGAGGAAGTCCCTATTGCTACTAGGGTTTATTGAGCAGACTTGCATTCATTCAGTGGACATTTCATTTAGCTCCATATTTTTCCAAGTACTTGTGTGCTTGTCACCCACTGAACCAACTGGATGCCTACAAACTTTTCAGGATCTTCTCTTGTTTCCTTATCCACAGAAGAACGGTAGTAATTATTTCTTTTTCCCAATCACTACCTCTACCACTCGTGTCAGATAGATGCTATAAAAATCTGTACAAAATAACAGAATATGTTATGGAACTATTTTATAATTTACAAATAAAAACAATTTTTAATTACAATAACACAATTCAATAATAGATGGATGGCATGTAAAGAAATAGTCCAAATATGAAAACCAAATACTCAAGTTATTTTTCAGATTGCACCTCTAGTTGGCAGATTTAGTGAACCACTCAATAAATTTACGTGTATCATGGGGTCATAGCGCTTCCAACAAGAGACACACACTTTTTTTGGATCTGTGGTGAAGTCAATTACATAATTTATATGTTGTTGTCTGACCTGACGCATAGGCTATTTCCAAATTACCAAACAGTACATTTATATAGCACCGTTATATCCCTTTTAATACCTTATCAATAACTTCAGGGTACTTTTCTGCTAAATTTTTATATATCAAATTCCTTTGGAAATCCTAAGAATGAAAAGAATATGGGTTCTTCTTATGCATGAGCTTGAATGTCCAAATCAAAGAATGCCTAGTTCATATTTGTGTATATTTCAGTAGCCAGTAGCTGTTAACTAAAAAAAGTATAAGGAATGTTCTTTTTTCAGTTAGGGATCTGGTTCATAATCTTTTACTGGCCTAAGAAAACTTTGATGTATGCTCAGATGCCTCTTTATGGTATTTTTCCTTCCCAGATAATGTGTTTTTCTTCTAAGTTTATTTGGTATTATCATGCAAATTATTGAAATATGTTAAATGATCTGTTAATTTTACCTTGCTCTTCTGTGTAATTTAAGAATTTTAAATAATTGATAATTAAAGATCTGGTTAAAATATACTGCATTGCATGTTGATAATTAGCCAGTGATGTATGGTTATTTTTCTTGAACGAAGAATTACCAATCCACATATATAATCCAAAAAGCATTTGCTTTATCAGATGCTTTCTATATATTTTCCCAGATCATAGACAATCCAGCATAAGATTAATTTCCAATGTCTTATTATCTATGCTATCTCTATTTTCCATTAATGCCTAAAATATTAATATAATTTCATATCTATTCCTTTTATCTCATTAGAGAATTAATACCTCATAGTCAAAAGTAGTGGGGTTCTTTTCCTCCTTGTTCCTAATAATAGCAATTTAAATTAGAAAAATAATGGTCTCCTTTAACTATTTTCTAAGTCAACCATTTTTCCCTTGCTAGATAATTTTTTTAAGACTATTAATTTGTGCAGACAACAATAATGAAAAGCTGCACCATTTTAATTATATTTATTCTCCCTAGGCAACTAGGCAGTTAATTGTTTGAATTACTAACTTAAAAAGAAATGTTAAGTAACAGGAATGCCAGCATTGCCAATGACTTCAGTGGGAGCAGTACAGAGTTCATAATTGGCTCTTTAATTGCAGAATTCGCTCACAAGGCCTGTGAGCTTTTTAAATTCCACTTAAGTCTTTAAGAGTGTTTAATGGGTCTTATGCATTGTACAGTCTTTGAGGTGGCCTTCCAAATTTCCCCTGCATAAAGTGTATTTGACAGGATCTGAAAAATGTTTTTATGCTGCTTTTGGCAGAATAGATGTTCTCCTGCTGCATTTCTGAAAGCTGGGAAACACACTGAGCATTCATAAGCACTGAAACGTATTGCAGATTGGGGATGGTAATTGGTTAACGATACAAACACCTTTCCAGTCTTCATGTCGCTGAGACCGCACCATGACATATGCTTTTGTACTCTGATATCTGGGAATTTTCAAGGTGGTTGCCACACCGCAATAATTCAGTGCCAGTTTTGTAATTCTTTATATTCGTTCATAATAACTTATTACTATTTTTTTCTAATTGTAGGGTCTTCTTCCACAATCTCTCAACAAACTGATACTGTGGTGCCAGAAATATAATTTTAAAAAAACCCTTCTTTACTGGTTTCATTGAATAATTATTGAGATATCCGCAGTAGTACTTCTGCATTTATGCTTATACTTTAACTGGTCTACAGGAATGAGCTACCACCTGTCTCAGAAATCACAGGTGCTTTTAGGCAGAGGTCGAGCATTTGGTATTTCTTTGTTGAGTTCCCTGTAGAACCTAGTTGGAAATTTTTTGCAATCAACTTTTTCCTTGGAAAACTCAAATCATAAAAAGTAACAATTTACAATCACATTTTTATCCTTTTTGGATTAAACTTTTTTAATCAAAGATTTTCTCTGGCTATGCTGGAATTTCTGTTAAAAAGGAAAGCCAGAGAATAACAACCTAGTTTCCCAATAATTTGATAATTTTGTACCAATAAGTGATAGATTTATAAAACTGTTATATTCCCAGATATAAATTTGAAAAATTGGATGTCTGATATCCTAGGCAAGTGTTGTGGACAAGAGATTACTAGGAAGGTATTCTGCTCTTTAGTTTTTCCAGAAAAAAAAAAACAAAACACACAAACCAGGAGGTCTTAAATATATCACACTGGAAATTAAGAAAAATTTAAAAAAATCAAAGGCAAGTGAGGTAAAAAATCATATATCCACTTACAGTTCAACTACAATAACATCATAGCTTGACTTAAATCAGGATTAATACAGTATAAATTATTAATAAGAGCCATCACTTTAGCAACTAACTTTAAAGGCTATATCTTTTAAAAATATTCTTGAAGGAAAAATTCAGGTATTAACTTTCAGCTGCAACCAAACTCCCCAGAAAAAAAACATTATGTTTGTCCACATGAACACAACCTGCTAAAAATTTCTAAAATATTTTTTTCTTGAGCCCTATTTTTTGTTACTGAAACAAATTAGACACACACATGTTTATGAGAATGCATTGATAATTTAAATGCTACAAATAGTTCTATATATAACAGAGATGCCAAGGAAAAAATTGTTACAATCCTCAAAGACTTTGCAATTTTTGATCCAAAATGCAAAGTGTTTGGCAACTTAAAGGATGAAGCTGTGTTTACTAATTTTCTAGCTGGGAGGTTAAATAGGAAGGAATCAACTCTCAAACATATGTGAGCAGTCTGGCTTTCCCACTTTTATAAGTCCCCAAACAGCTGGTGTGGAGAAAAACTACTGCTGTGTGTTGCTGAGCCATTGATGGTGGTGAGGAGAAGCAAAGTCAGTAATAGTTTTCAAAGATGTCTCTTGTAACTGTATGAAATAAAGCTCTTCAGGAAAAATCTCTGTGTGGTCTGGCCTTTTACTAGGAACAAGAATGATTAGGGTTTTTAACAGATGCCATAGTGACTAACTATCCATACAGGCTGATGGAAATTAATTTCTGAAGTCCATGTTAATAAGTGAATAGGCTTTAGAGGAGTTGAAAACACCCACTTATATGAACATTAAAGAAAGAAAAAAGCCTGGCGTAACCAGCAGAGGAAAACAGAAAAGCATGAAGAGATGATTGTGGTGGATATGTAGGGAGAATATATCTAATTTACAACTTTGAGATGCTCTGGGATTTGATATGTATATATCAGTCGTACATTTAGAGAGAAGCACATGGAGAAAACAAGAGGCACCACAGTACGGTGACAGTCATTTGACTGAGCTGATCAGGGTCAACCCAGTATCAAAGGACACCAATGAGGCAGGACACAGGAATGTGCAACAGTGACTCAGCCCTTCTCTATCTAGGAGCATGGGGGGTTACTTTAGAAAAAAGAGATCTTAATACATGCCAGTCTAATTAATGAGAAGATCTCCATCAAAGATTAGTGCAGGGAAGGCCAGACTCCAAATGTTTTGAGCCATCTGTGCTTTGCCCTAATGAAGAAAAACACAGACATGTTTTATGCACTGAGACCACTTGCATATCTGAATCGTGGAAAAAAGTACTGGTGTTTTGGGTTTTTTGGGTGGCTTGGGGTTTTGTTGTTGTTGTTGTTGTTTAAACAAAAAAACAACAAAAGACCCCAAACAAATGACAAAAAACCCACCAGCTGCAAAGCAGCAATTTTACTTCTGTGACCTCCATTCCATACCCTCTGGCAAAAGTTACACCACCCAGATCAAAAGTGCAACTCCTGCAATTTATTTCCCACCTAAACTCTAAGTGCATTCTGTAGCGTGCAGCGATGAAAACAATTTTTTATGTAACACTCCATTAGATTCAACAGTCTCCTTTATGCTTGCCAAATGGTACAATCTTTCTTGCTTCCCTTCTGTCTTTCTCTCCAGCTGCTGCTCTCTACCTTTCTATCCCACAGTTTGCTGTCCACTCATGCTTTGATTCTAATTCCTATGATTCAGCTCATCTTTTGGACCATACTAAAACATTAACTATTGGAAACTAGTCCAAGATCACTGTCATTGCCTCATAGTAACTATCTATTTCCAGAGTCTGCTGATTTACACCTTTCTTATCTCCCAAGGTTTTCAGAAAACAGAATTAAACAAGAAATATCAGAGACAAGAAGTTTAGAGAATATTTCTCCCACTCAAGACATATTTCATAGCTTTGCCTTTCAATTATCACCATCTAGAGAATCACGTCTTCCCATATTCGCTTGCTGAAATACAAATACCAAGGTTTCTAAAATGTCAGGACAGGACTGGCTATTTTATTACTGACAACACCTAAGTGTTTATTTCCTAGCTTATAGCAGTATTTCCACATGGGAATTTAATACTGATGGCAAAAGCAACAACAAAGTTTTTAATTCACAGCTTCGAGAATGCCGTTTGAACACGCTGTACCTGAATTAGGTAGAATAACAGATTAATTTAGATTGGTAGGAAACTATGATGTCAACTATTCCCACCTTTGCTCGAAGTAAAGCTAATTTCAACTTTAGCTGGAGATGCTTAGGGCCTTTTCCACTCCATTTCTGAATTATTTCCACAGCTGGAGATGCACAACTTCTGTGGGCAATTCCCTTGCTGTGATTTGTGCCTATTGCTTCTCATCCTTTCACTGTGTCTCCCTCAGAGCTTGGCTCTGTTTTCTCTCTGACCCTCCATTAGGTATTTGAAGATGGTGATAAAACTTCCCCTTTACCATCTGTTTTTCAGACAGAACAAACCTGACTCTCTCAGCCACTCCTTGTACTTCGTGTACACTAACCCTCCGGCCAACTGGACATGCCCCAGTTTGTCAATCTGTCTCTTGTGCTAGGAAGCCCCAACATGGACAGTACTCCAGATGCAGCCTCACAAGTATCAAACAGAGAAAAATAATATTTTTCTGCAACCAGCTGGCTATACCTTTGCTAATACAGACCACCATGGAGTTAGCTTTCATCACTGAGGGCCCAATGTGAATTGTATTCAATGTGTTGCCCACCAGAATTCCCAGGACATTTTAGTGGAGCTACTTTCTAGCCAATTGTACCCCAGTCTGTATTGTTGTATGGGGTTAACTCTACCCGAAATACAGAACTTCACATTTACTTTTGTACTTCATGAGGTTTCTGTCAGCTCATTTGCTCTGGAGACCAGACCTGCCCTCCAGTATATTAACTGTTCTCCCTACTTCAATGTTTTCTGTGAGCTTTCTGAGACTGGTTTCTGTCTCATGGCCTAGGTTGAGTGACAGACCAGTATAAGTCCCTGAGGACTGCCACTTGTAAATGGCCACCATCAAGACTCTGAATCCCTAATTACTATCCTCTATGAAACCTGCTCTTCATTGCTTACTCATTTGCTCATCAGGAAATACAAAAAGGCTCTGAATTGTTATAATTGTTTTTTTGATTGTCATTATGTTGATCTTTCTTGCTTAATGTTGGGATTTACCAAGGTAAATAACCTGGCCATAATTCTAACTTCTAACTTGAGTTTTAAATTCCTGACACATATTTAAACATTTATATCTATGTGAAAGGTAGGAAAAAAAAGAAAGTTCCATCTTACTAATTGGCTCCTGAAGATAAACAAGAGAACAAACAGCACTTTGCACTTTCCATTTTCCACTCCCTAATGCTAATGTATTATCCCTAAGAATTTCCACTATTTTCTTTGCAGCTGTACCAATGCCTTGTTTACCTGCTTTCTTAATGATTACCTGCTGCTTTTTTTCATCACGTTGCCTCATCTGGAACAGAGCACACATACTGCTTACTTTAATTAAGGATAACTGAAGCACTATGCATTTTCTGTTTGATCCAATCTGGTAACAATAAGTGCAATTGACCCTGCAGTTGCGTACCTGGTGTGGCACTGCTTCAGGGCAGCACATTTACCTCCAAAGGTGAGGTAAAAGACAGCTCTAAGACAGAAGGAGGAATGGCCTAAGTATGGAATAAAACATTATGGGACTGGATAAACAAGGTCATGCCAGACCATCACATATTTATAGAAAGCTTTAGGTGAACACCCAGGTATTAATGTTTTAATTCAAAAGATTCTGCATTACAGCTCCCAAGCTTAGTAGTAATTAACTCTTTAATGTTAAAATGACAAAGCTTTTCTTTTTCTTTTTCTCCTCCATCCAGACAAATTCAAGGTACATTTCCTAATTTGCAGCATGAAGGGCATTAAATTATCAGTCAAAGCAGTCTGTACACTGAAAGTTACATTTTGCAGGAATGGATATTAAACAAGGTAAGAAATTTCTTTGAATGCTCTACTCTGTACTCGTGAGACCCCACCTGAAGTACTGTGTCCAGCTTTGGAGTCCTCAACACAGGAAGGACATGGATCTGTTGGAACAGGTCCAGAGGACGGCCACGAAGATGATCAGAGGGATGGAGCACCTCTCCTATGAGGACAGGCTGAGAGAGCTGGGGTTGTTCAGCCTTG